>RJWM01001273.1:0-162093 GCA_004363535.1 Dasyprocta punctata
GTCCCTATTTATGCTGGTAACTTTCTTCAGGTGGAGCATCTTTAACTCAACACCAGCTGAATTAATTCAACTGGTGCCAAGTTGACCACCAGTTTGTAATCCATAACAGACCCTCTGCTTGGATTTCTGACTATCTTTTTTCTTTAAATTTTAATTCTGCAGATCTTGTTGATAGAGCCTCTTTTATCAGTACAGTACAACTTGTTTATACAGTGCAGTAATTTTTGCTGATTGTACTGTACAGTTCAGTGCTATAGTTTTGTCCTCTTATACACTACAGTATTGCACGTAAGAGTTATGAAAGTAAAACCAAAGTCATTAAGTTGATTTTGATCATTTCTTTGTTCTGAATATTGTAGTGTACATATTATATACAATTTCTCGTTTAGTGACCAATTCATTTAGTAACTCAGTCACAGGAACAGAATTCAAAAGAGGAATATTTGCACTGTGGTAACCTAAAAGTTATAGGCTGAGGTATCACATAACCACCTTAGAATGAAGCAGTATTTGGATTAGGGCCTTCAATTGAGATCATTTAATTGGTCTCTAATGCATGTGGCTGTATTTAAATATGGGTTTCTACGGAAGTGACCAAGCAAGAATGAGGCCTATAGTGTAGGGGCTCCTCTAATCCAATGTTGTTGGATTAAATAGGAAGTTGTATTACATATTCAGACTTGCCACAGTTCATTACAGTTTAAGTCAGAGTTCTGGCCACTGACCTACAGGTTTATTTTGATATTATTTACACCAAGAAATATTTTGCTAAAACACAGGTTATTGGGCTTTACTCTCCAAAGTTTCTGATTCTGTAAGTCTGGGTAGAAGGGAGAGAATTGATATTTTTAGCAGCTTCTTAAATAATGCTGAGGCTGCTCAGGGGCCAAAATCTGAGAATGACCTTGGTAAGTACACGGGTATTTCTTTCGAGGAATCTCCTCATTCCTTTGTACTAAAAGTGCCACCATCCTGTGACAGCCTGAGAGTGGGTTTCCTCTGCCTACCAGGAGTGATGGTTGGGAGATACCGTGGGTGGCAGAGGCTTCCTAATTTCGGGGAGGATACTAAGATCCTGGAACAGTGGAAGCCTGATAGTAGCATTGAAAACATTATAAGGAATATGGGGTATATTTAGCATAATGGCAACAGTGTCAGAGGGCAGTCAAAATGCTTGACCCACAAGGAATATTAGCAGTGACCAAACAGTGGTCCTGGCAGTCAAAGAGATAGACAATTTGTTAAACTTTAGCTAATACAAATAACATAAAAATAAAACTATGGGTCTAGTGCCGAGAACTCTGACTGGAGTTACAATGGCCTTTTCCAATCTCAGTACCTGATATACCACAATTGAGCCTTTTTGTTGAAGGAAATCAAGTTCCCTTGTGATCCTGTTGCAAATAATGGATCAATCTTCAAATCTTTTCTTAGTAACTGAGGAAATGGAGGGAAATTCCTAGATTTGGGGAGGGTTACAAAACTATGGCTCTGATTTTGATGTTAATCCCTAAGAACCTAAAGTAAGATTATGGTTTAATAGTCCAAGTAGGTACTTACGGAGGTCAAATGTTAAATTGAATTTAGGTCTAAGATCTTCTCAAAGTGAAGCCAGTGACTATGCAGACAAAATCAGTTTCTGAAACTATAGATGAAATAGACATTTTTGGCATCTAGAATAATCCCCACAACATTTCCCTGTGCAATAATAAGGTCGATTATTATGCAAGGCCATGGAGAGGCCACTGAAATGTCAATAACTACCAAAATAGAAAATCAGATGTAATGCTCCATCTCTGGGACATTTCAAAACGACGTGCCATTATCAAAATTTGAAAGATGCAAAGTACTGGTCCCTAAAGCATTTCTCCTTAATTTACTTTCTGACTTGCAAAAAAGACCAGCATGTCCTAGACAATGACTGTACATTAGCATAAACCTAACCAGGTGGTTACTCCAATTGCAGCTTCTGTTTCAGATTGAGCCCTTAATTGGAACAAATCGGTGCGGACCTGGCATTACAGAGTTGTTGAATTGAAAAGTGCTTCTCTTATTCTGTTCAGCAACAACCAAGAGAAGTAGTTCAGTTTTGTCTGGCAGTGACAATTGCATACTTTTACCATGTGATTTCGGAACCGCATCAATGCTCTGATTCTCTTTCCCTCTCTTCCTCTCTCTCTCTCTCCCTCTCTCTCTCCCTCTCTCTCTCTCTCTTTCTCTGTCTCTCTTTGTCTCTGTCTCTTTGTCTCATGATCTAGACCAGAGCAATGTTGATCAATTTTGCCTTTACAAAAACATCAGATCGGGTCCCCTATACTGGCAACATCATGCTAATCGAACACATTGCAAAGAGTAACCTAAATTACTTGGTAAAACAAATATCCCAGCAGAAGAGGCATTTATAAAAATTAAGAGTATTTAAGTATATTTGACTAGTGACCTACAATGTGAAATATAGGAAGAAAAATTTCACTCCTATATAGCCTACTCCTAAGAAATAACAAAAGCATAATACCTGGTAGACCTATGTGGATTTAGGAAACAACATATAATGTATTTATAAGTGTTATAAAGAACTCATAAGGTTAAGTAACCATTTTTGAGAGGTCTCCAGAATAAGAGAAAAATTTACAATAGTTTCAGCATAGTTCCTATTGATCATGTGATCCGGTAGCTTATAAAATGCTGAAATGACCTAAGATAGATAGGAATACTATTGAATCAAGGCCTGACATGGGAAAATCACAGGATTTGGTTAAAAAACTCATGCTCACTTTAGACAATAACTATTCTCTTTTGGAGCAACAATACCTACCTTGCTATTGGCCACAAGTAATATCTAAATCCCAGACCACAGGACATCAAGTGACAAAACTGAGAGCATCTAACCCAACATCTCTACCTTGGCACACCATCATCAAATGGATGGAAATGTACAAGACTGAGCTTCAGTAGATCTTGAAGGCACAGTTGTGTTTCATGACCTCAGACTACTATGGTACGTATATTGTTTAATCTCTTTCAGCCTGTTCCTATGACCCTGTGTAGCACAGTATTTTTTCTATAAAGGACTAGATCATAAATAGGCTAATCTGTATGAGACTTGATGATCTTGATCAAATCTAGTCAACTCTGCTGTGAGACTATGCACGCAGTCATAGACAATATGTTACCAACTGACTATAACTGTGTTCTCATAAAACTTTATTCACAAAAGCAGGCAGAAAGCTGTATTAGGCTCACAGGTCATAGTTGGTCAACTCTTGTCATAGAGCATGCCTTACAATTAGTTGACTGAGAAAGATAAATATTCAAATCGAGTTACTAGTTATTCTGCACAATATGCTGGTAGTAGCTGGACCTACAGTATTACAGTTCTATTAAAAAAAATCCCAAAAGAAATTCTCTCAAAGAGTAAGAATTCAAACAGAATATCTACTTGATGTTTTATCTTAACAGAGAGTTGACAAGGTGCTAGATGTAGGCTGTCAGTCTTCATATAGGTTTATGTGGCATGGTAACAACTTGACCAAACGGTCAGGACTTGGGTAGAAAAATATTGGTAAATTGTTAAAAAGATATACAGGTGAAGTGCATGTCTGGTCATCTCAAATCAAGTGCAGATGATGATGGTATTTGTGTTCTGTGTGAATAACCATCGAAAGATGTTCAGAGCAGATGAATATCTAAAGAGCAAAGGAGATGAGATATAAAGTTTTGTCAGATTCAGTTAACTTCTTTTTCAACCCTCAGTATAGAGTTGAACTTGAGTCCTACCCAATTCCATGACCAAATCCTAGCACCTGATACCTGTTAGTGGGAACTTCTTTGGAGATACAGTCTTTGCAGATATAATTAGTTTAAGGATTTTTAGATATTATTGCAGATTTAGGGATGTCCCTAAATGCAGTGCCTGTTGTCTTTAGAGAAAGAAGGAGATTTGAGACAGAAACACGTGTGGAGAAGAAGGACCTTGAGGGTGGAATAAGAGACTGGAGTTTCGCCAGGGAAAACTGAAGATGACAGACTCCAAGTGATGGAAGTGATGGATGGAGCAGATTTTTAAAGATTCCACCAACAACTTAAATTCAGACTTTGGATTTTAGAACTTAAGGAGAACACATTTCTGTTGCTCTGGTTCATGATCATTTGTTACAGCTCAAGGAAACTAATGTATGCTGTTTGCTTGATGGGAAAATGGTTGTGGCTTCAAGGGTGGAAGTCTATGCAGATGCTCAACCACCACGGCCGGTCTGTTCACCTCCCAGGCAGTTTTCCCACCCAGCCAACAAAAACACTTAAAAAAAAATACAATTTCTTAGGGTGACCAAGTCTGCCATCCAGTAGCAGATTGGTTACTTTGGGCCCTTCCCTCTTGGAATGGCCAGTGGTTTATCCCAACTGGTCAGATATTTATTTGTCATAGGAATATTCCTTTCTTGCTAGCCGTGGTTCCATAGTTCCATGAATGGACTCACAATATCTTATTTAATGTATACTATTTTATAAAACATTACCTTGGACTCAATGAGTAATTTTTCAGCAAAAAGAAATATAACAATAATTTAAAAGAATAGAATTCACTCTATTTCAACTTTCCTGTTGTAGTTAACCTTGTAAGACATGGATATATCTATAACCATGTTTACAGCAGCAGAACTCATAATAGCTGAATCATGAAAGCAATGTATATATCCATCAACAGATGAATAAATAAAGAAAATGTGGTATTTATATGCAACAGAGTACTATTCTGCCATAAAGAAGGATGAATATGAGTCATTTGTAGGAAAATGGATGCACCTTGAGACAATAATAATGAGAAGTAAATTTGATGCACGTCTTGGTTACTTTTGTCTCTTTGCTGAGACAAAATACCTGACATCCAAGATTTAGGAAAAAAAAGGTTTATTTAGCTCACATTTTGTGGAGGTTTCAATCCATAATTATCTGGCTTCAAAGCAGGGTGGCATGGCACAGGGGCCACACCTCAAGGTGGCAGAAGACAGCAAAAGCATCCTGAGCAAAGGTGGGAGGGGGCAAGTCTCCTCTTCTCCCTTATATTGTGTGGAGGCTACCCGACCTCACCATCTCTGTGGCCCCTTCTTCCACAGGCTCAGAATATTTACACAGTAAGGAGTCTGGTCCCCTGCTGAATCACTTAGTTAAACGTATAAACTTCTCAATTCTCAAGTGGACACAATGTATCAACCATTACAATGCATGAGTTTAAATATTACATAAATTCTCTTGTAAAGGGAACCCAAAGTATAAATATTTTAAAAAACAAATGAAAAGACAGGAAATAGGTAGATAGATCTTTGGTAAAGGAAAAGGTATCTTGAGATGGAGTAAGATAAAAGGTATCGAGGAAGGAATAAAAAGAATTAAGATACGTTATGGGCCAGAATCTACTCCCCACAATGAATGTAATCAATGTGCACTACAAACATGTACGACTAAAATAAATAAATAAAATAGATAAATCAGAAACACCATTCAAATTTGGAATCTATAAAAAAAAAAAAAAGATACAGGAACCATGAACTAAATGGTTATGCCCTCATGTGGTAGGTCAAACCTCATGAGATTGGAATTTTGTCCTACAAAAATCTGGATTATGTTTTGAAACGTGTTTCTACTTTTTCCATAACTGTGTTCTGTAAACTGACTTTAAGAAGATTGAGGAAGAGAGTAGAAGAATTTAATTAACCAATATTTTATGAAGAGTAACCTATATTAGAAATGAACAAATTTATTATCATCATATTTACTTCCAGGGAACTTCACAGGGGCATTGACATTTAAAAAAAAAGTAGGTTTTCTGATTTTCTCATAGTTGGATAACTTTTTAGGGAAACTATTTAAGGAAATATCACAATGCAGAGTACTATTTTATCCAGCAGGTATAAATCCTTGCTAAAACAAAATTAGTGACATTCCAATGGCATTAATAATCAATTTCAATATAGCAAATAATAAAGCAATAGGTTAGTCTGTTTTCATCGAGTAGTGAGTACTTGATAAAATACTACACTAGAAATCATATATGCCTGTGATGGCTTTTCAATATTCCTACCTCCACCCTTGGCATCATTATTCTTTTCATAGTAAAATTTTAATTATTCATAGTTTTCCATTTCCATCTCCTGAATATTATAATTTTATTATAAGTGAAACATGGTTATATTATTAGAACTTGGGCTTTTTTTTCCTGATTTTATTTCTAATTTGTTTTGCACGCTCTACCCTCATCACTACAAGTGTAGCTGTTTCTATTAAGACAATGATAGCTTAGATAGGGGATGATGAAGTACACATATTACCAGTCATAAATATCACTTTCAAAAGTCATGGTGCTATCCTGAATAGCAAAGTGTTTCTAATCACACCTATACATCTTAGGAATGTGATTAGACTATGCAATCTAAAAATAATGATGTCCATAATATGCCTAGAATTACAACATAATAAAACATTCAATTTGTAAATTTACAGATCCTAAAAATTCTGGTATTGTATAATGAATTTTAAGCCACAAAACAGTGCAATATTTTACATGAAGCTTTTAAAATGAATGTATTGCCTGCTGTTCGGTGTAGTGATACGTAAATTAACGAGTACCATGGAAAAAAGAAATTTTTGGTCAAGAATCATGTAACTGAAAAAAAAAATCATTCCAAATGGAGCTACCCAGGATTTCACCCTCCACACAAATATCCTTCACTGTTCACATCTGTATGTCAGGTTCCAGTGAAAGGTATGTCAAGTAATTTTTAAAAGTCAGCATAGCATTCATTTTAGAAAACTCTTCTTTATAAATTTCTCCATTTTGCTTTTCACAATTCCTGGGAGACTATTCCAGAAATTGAAATGCCTGATGATTTATGTGTCTACATACTAAGAGGCACAATTATTCGGTCATCTACTATTTGATCATCTACTATTGTGTGTTGACTGCTTCCTATAACTAAACTTCAGTCATCACGTATTGCTAATAAATTATTTGTTTCCTTTTAGTATCTTTCTTTTTAATATGCTCTCTCCAGTGTTTTTAATAAGCAAAATTATAGCACTTTCCTTAGACCATAGTGGAAACCCTACTTAATGAATGTTGGATGCTTTGTTTATTTCTCCTCTCTTCTGTGCTTACCATGATTTTGTAGTCTAGTAAGGAAGATCTAACATTAAAGCATACAACCCAATGTAACAAGTAGAAGTAGAGGTTGGTGTTGGATCACATAGAAACATAGATAACTAATAACCTCCTTGAAAGGATGAGGGATCTCCTCACACAAGAGGGATACTTGAACGAGATGATGAAAGATGAATGGAAATTATCCAGACAGAAGGGGGAGGAGGACCTTCCAACGAGTAAGAAAAAGCAGTTATAGAGGCAAGATGTGATACACAGCACTTAATATTTAAAGACCCACTGGTAATACAAGGTAAATTAAAAATAGGTACAGTGAACAAATGGTTAACTATGAGGTCTCAGATAATTACCTTTGGAGCCTCTGCTTCAGAATTTTCTAGATGGAAAGGTAAAAATGTACATTGAAGAAGACTCTTTAATTAAAACCTACCTACCATATGACACACACAGTCCATAGAATCAGAATCTAAAATCTGAATTTTTAAAAATAATTATCAAGAGTAATCTGATATACTTTGAAGTTTGACATTATCTGCTGCAGAAGCTGGCACATTTTAGTGATGACACGCACACCTCCGAGACTATGAAGTTGAGCATTTGTAGGTATTTGGGAAAAAATAGGGTCTCAAACTGCCATTAAACTGATTCCATTTTCCATAAATCACGTATGTGACAAATGAGGCAGAAAATTGATGAAATCACAGTAATAATGAGTGAAAATGTGGCTGTCACAGTTCAGGAAGAGATACTGTAATTGAAAGTTCACAGTCAGGAGAGAAAAATTTGGAAAATATTTAAAAGATACAATTAGCCAAAGGTAAGCAATTGGTTCCGAGGATGAACTGGGGGAAGCAATCGGGAGTGACTATGGGGTTTTTAGTTTTGGTGACTTGTATTTCTTTAAAGTGTTTGTAAAACATTTAAAGAACAAATGTGTGCATTAATGCTCGCACACTTTTTAAAATACTTTCTGTTGCTAAGAGAGAGAAGACTTTCGTCTTTATTCTGCCTCTTGTTCACATGAGATGTCAGAGATGTTGTTTTAGGTCCTGATTATTTAGATGCATAGCAAGTGACAGGGTTCAAATGCAAACAAACGGACACCAGACTCCATGTTTTTGCTCATGGCATGCCCCGTTCCTCCAGGGAATCAATCAAAACATTATTTCGGAAGGAAGGACTGTTATTCTACATCAGTAAGGCTTCACTAAGAAAGCCTGTGGTGCACCAGCTTCCATGCAGGTTATCAAAGCAAGGCTGACAATAGTTTGTTTCCATGTACGCTCTAGTCTTCTGCTTTCTTCGGTTTGAATTGCAATTCTTTCTTCATATGAGGATTAGCATAGAAGATTAAAGAGCTGGTCTTTCTTTCAGTAGAACAGTAAAACACAAATTGCTCTCTTTAGAACAACAATATTGGCCACTTTTATTCTTATAGGAATGGCATAATTTTTCTTCAGAATAAATGATCTTGCATTTAACAAAATGTCCTCATAGGCTGCTTTGGGGAGGGAAAATGAGTTGTTCCTTGTCTCCCTGCACCTGCTGTAAAGTTATAAGTGATCAGGAAATTTATGTTCTGCATGGCAATAAAGAGGGCTTTGGAATTGAGAAAAACAAAGGTAGAAGACAGGGAATTGAAGGTATAATAGAAATATTCTCAGTGTTATAGGTGGCTAAAGAAAAATACCTAGTTTTGCCTTTGCCATAGGATGACTCCTCCCTTGTCAGACCAAAATGCATTCTACAATGGGTGCTTGTGACCGCATAAATCTCTAAGAACATAAAGTGAAAGAAAATAAATTGAAGCAGCTTAGAGAATTTGCATAAAAATTTCTTAAAAACCTGAATCTTACATCCAATAGGAAATTCAAAACTTGCTTGGTTTTTTAAATGTTAAACAGCACAATAAAAGAATGGGGAGAAGAGAGTAAAAGGTACTTAGGGGCAAGTAAGTCAAAGGATGAGGGAGTATCATGGGGTACAGAACATTTGAAAGGGTGACATGAGGGATGTGCTAGCTATCATAAATTACATATTTTCAGAGTTTTTATTAAGAGAATAAAAGGAGGACACTGGCTTAATTTTCCAAGAAGTACAGCCATTTTATGGATTCTTCCTTTTGGCAAGGTTAGTAACTGTAGTCTTCATCCCTTCTGAACTCTTGGACTTGGAATATAATTCATATTCTACCAGTGAGGGCCACTGGAACATGAGATGAAAGGTAGACCAGACCCAGAAGCCATGTTACCCTTTTCCTTGGCCATGGTGGGCAAATGTGTGGGCTTCAGCAGATGTGAAAGTTTCGTGGCGACTTTTCTGTGATCCTCAAGTAGCTTCCTGCAGTTTTTTGTTTGTTTGTTTGTGTGTTTTATTTTTGTTTTTTTTTTTACCTTACTGGTGGAATCTGGTGACTGCCTGGCTCTCCACACTACGTCTGTGAGTGAGGACCTGAAAGCTAGTGGATGTTTCCTTGATGTTTGCAACTTTAGTCCTTTCAGTGATTTGGCAAACAATTATTTCCATTGTTAGATCCCTCTTCACTAAAAGTAGAGTGATTTCCTTATCCTGACAGAATCTTGGACTGGGAATTGATGATGTTAAGCTTTATCTGATTCCTGTATGCTTAGAAAAATAGTGACAGTTATGAAATCTTTCATCTTTTGTCTCAACTACTTTTGACCTCGTGTACTTCAAGGTACTATCGCTCTGTTCTTCCTCATGACTCCATGAAAGTGTGGGTATCTTCATAAATTACCTGACTTTGAGATTATGTTATTTTTTATATTGTCCTTAGGTACATAGTTGAAAGAGTTTTCCAATACAGCAAATGTCACACTGGGTTAAAATGACAATATAATTAAGAATGGAAGCTAAAAATGATTAAGATGCAATATGTATACAGACCAACTCCCCAAGATGAATATAACTTTATGTATTCCAAATATATATCACCAAAAAGAATACTGAGCAACTTATTCTAGATTGAAGTCTTAGGCTGATCATTAGTAAAAAAATCTTATGTAAAAATTGCTTTCTTTGTATAAGAAGGCAGATTGTTAACATAAAGGTCATTTAAGAATTTAAATGGGAAAGTCGTATTATTTTTTAAACTTCCGTAGCTTGAATTTGTGTCTTAGAACAAATCACTTCCAAAATTTAAGTCATCTAGAAAAAGAAAACTAATTCATTGAAAGTTTGGATAATACATAATAAATTTAGTATTCATTATAAAAGGATAACTATAAATTTATAAATTAATATAAATTTCCTCTGTAAGCTTGATCATCTAATAATAATCTAGATTTTAAGATTAACAGAAAAATTCAACTTTAGAATCATAACTTAAAGGCAAAACTTTTAATTAACTGTATTTATCATCTTGAGCTTCTTTTGTAAGTAATTCTCAAGATAAGCAACAAATGTCCATAGGAATTTAAGAACACAGAATTATATTCATGGCACTTTATCTTTGGAATGCTTTTAAACCCTTTACTTCTTTTCTAAAGAAATTTATTCTGTTATACCACTGTGTTTTCAGTAAATAAGCCACCTTCAAATTCAACACATAATGGTTAATTTTCCCCATCAGTGATTCTGTCTTCCTTTCATATGAGTATAAATTGTAGTGATGTTCTAAGCAGTAGGAGACAAGAAGTGTGATACAAAGAGCAGCAATAAATGAGAAACCATAAGGATTTAATGTTATTAAACACCTCCACATTTCCTAGATGGAAACAAAAATTAAGTTAACATCAGTTAGAATAGCTTGGTTTATGGTGTCTTAATAAACAACTTCCTTTCCTGGTGGCTTAAAATTTGTGGCTGTATTTCTGGTTCATGTGACATTGTTGGTCAGTCAAGGACTCTCTTCATTATAGTATCTGTTATGGCTTGTATCTAAATGTCCACCCAAAGCCTCAGGTGCTCAGAGACGGGGCTTTTTGGTAGTCTTTGGATCTAGAATTTGGGATACTGGGATTAAGGGTGTGGTACTAAATTAGTCCACTTATTGAAATTAGCATAGTTCTGGGTGTGGCTTAATAGATTTACTGAAGGCGGAAGCCCCGCTCTGGGTGTGGGTGGCACCACACAAAATGTCTGTAACCTGTTTGGGATAAAAGGGGAATGTAGACTCACTGCCTTCTGCTTGCCATGCCATAGACTGTTTATCCTCTGCCATGCCACCCTGCCTTGGAGCCATCTGTCTAAGGATTGAAATCTCAACAAACTGTGAGCTGAAATAAACCTCTCTTTCTTTAAGTTTGACCACTTTGTCACAGTAATAAGAAAAGTAGCTGAAATAGTGTCTCAGGAACCCAGAGGGTACAGTCATCCATATATTAATTGCTTTATCATTTCTGAGTCAAATTACCCAATACCTGAAATTTGAAGGAGGAGGAGATCAAATTATCTAACTTCAGAGGTACAGTATCAGTTTATGTGTGCTTGGCCAGCAATCAGGCAGAAGCAGACCACCAGAGGAAAAGTTGCTCAACCCATGGCAGCTAGGAAGCATAGAGGAAAGGGGAGAGATTGAGGACAAGAATATACTCTTCCGGGTCATTTCACTAGTGGTGTCCTCTCCCCACCAGGCCCTGTCTCAAAACATGAGACTTTGGGGGGAATTTTAGATCTGACCTATAACATTTCACCCCAAAAACTTATAACCATATTATTTTTCAAGATGCATTTAGTTCATCTAAAGTTCATGACAAGATCTTAAAAGTTCCAACAGTGCTGGAAAGTCTAAATCCAGAGTCTGATCTGAGACTCAAGACAAACTCTCAGGTGTAAATTCCTGTAAAAATAAAAAAGAAAGTTAAATATTTCCCAGTATAAATTGGCACAGGGTCAACATTTCCATTTCAAAAGGGAAGAATGGGGGATAGAAAAGAAGCAGATCAAAGCATGACCAAAACCCAGCATAACAAACATTGAATCTTACAGTCCATGTCCAGCACCTGGAACAGGTGGTAGTGAGTTGTGAGTTCTAAGGGGTTTGGGCAGCCCTGCCTCTGTGGTCTTTCTGGCTACAGCCCAGGTATCTTTTATTTGCATTGGTTTTGCTCACTGCCTGCAGCTTTCCTCAGGAGATGCTCCACAGGCCGGGCATCTCCAACCTCCCGGGGTCTCCACTGCATTCCAGGCTTTACTCACACAGCTTCAAGCACTACCCTGCAAGGGATACATCTACTGGCTTCCCAGACCTTCATGTGAAATCAGGATGGAAGCCTTCCTGAACCCACAACTCTTGTATTCTGTATGCTTGAAAAAACAGTGCTATGTGGATAAAGGTCAGGGTGTGCTGACAGTTAGAACAATAGCTAGGTCCATAGTTACAGCCACCACTGAGTGCATGGGATGGCTGAAACTGGGTGGCTGAACTTGGGAAACATTTCTCTAGGCTACCCTCAGTGAGTTGGGCACTGTGCGACTTTCTTCTCAAAGCAAAGTTTTTCAGAGGAGTTTATTCTTTTATGCACTTAAGCCTAGGAATTATGCACTCTACCCAATTCCTAAAATGCCGTCAAGCCATCCTTTCTATTGTTTTCATGTAAAATACTTGGCTTCTTCTTAATGCCAAGTTTTTTCAGCAACCATGTTCTTGTCTCCAACTTTGTAGGACTCTGCCCAATTCCTAAAATGCCTTCAAGCCATCTTTTCTATTGTTTTCATGTAAAATACTTGGCTTCTTTTTAATGCTAAGCTTTTTCAGCAACCATGTTCTTGTCTCCAACTTTGTAGGAGCTTCCTTTCCAGAGAGACTGTTAACTTTTCAAATCATTCAGCTCCTGATTATCTCTGTAGATCCGACTAAAAGCAGTCAGTAGCACCCATGTCACAGCCTGAATGCTGGGCTGCCTTGAAATACCCTCTGCCAGATCAGTTCGTCCACTGTCCTTAATCTCAGTCTCTTTCAGGTCTCAGAGTGTGGAAAATAAGTGGAAAATTCTCTGCCAGAGTGTAACAAAGAAAGACTTCTTATCCAATTGCCAGTGGAGTCCTTGTTCTGAGCTGAAACCTCCTCAGTATAACCTCTGATGTTCACATTTTGATTAGCATTTTGGTTTTCTGACTTCTGACCAAAATCACCCATCAGGTTCTGGTTACAGTATTCTTTGGGTTCTTAAACCAGGATCTGTACATTTTTCAAAACTTCTTCTTTAAATTAGCTTCAAAGACTTCTGAAAGACATTGTCAGGTACAGTCACTACAATGGCTTCACTCCCAGTGTGAACTTTCCTATGTTAGTTACTTTCCTGTCACTGGGACAAAATATCTGACAACTAAAATTTAAAAGAGGAGAGGTTTATTTTTACTTCTGATTTCAGAGGGATTGGGTCACATGTGGCAACCAGTTTCAAGACAGAAAGAGCATGGTAGAAAGGCATAGCAGAGGAAAGTTGCCCAGCCCATGGAAGCCAGGAGGCAGGATTAAAAGGGAGGAGCTGAGGACAAAAATATCTCCTTACAGGCCATGATCCCAGGGTTACGCTCTTTTCAACCAGACCGCTTGTCTGAACATGAGATATTTGGAAAATATTCTAGATGTAAATAATAACAAGACCCATCATCTCCACTATAGTGATTTACCATACCAGGGTGAAAGGGTGACTCTCAAAATCTCATAGAAGTCATTAAGTGCTATGTCTCTGAATTGGCAGACATCACTTTCACTTATATTTATTGGGCAAGACTTGGTCATATAACTCCACCAAAACTCAAAATTTGCCTGGAAGATAGATGGAAAAATATTAATATTTGACCCTCAATATATTTAATGACTACCACAAAATTTAAGAGAGATGATCAGTTCCTCAAGATTTCCTTTTTCCTTTCTTCTCCATTCATTTTCCAGTTTTCTACAAGGTTTTCATGAATGGTATAATTTGCATCAAACTCGGATGTGTTTACATTTTGCCTAACATAAAGAAATTAAGATAATCTGCATACATTATCAACATCCAGAGATACTGTTTAATGGAATTGCATTCATAATGATTGAATCCAATATTTTTCTTTTTGTAAGATCATTTATATAATATATACAATAGACATTATTTAATATATGACATACATATATACATATATATTATTCAAAGAATATGAAAATGAATCAGTCATGCTTATAAATCTCAAAGATTTATTTTACTAAAAAAGTTATAGTAATATATATATAACATATATATTATTGTAGAATTATAAAATTTAAGGTTTTGAAGAAAGAAGATTATCTGGGGGCAGTACAGGGAAATGGCAGTAGAAGTCACATTTTGTTGGGAATTGAAGAATGTGCATCATTTGAAAATTTGTAGAAGAAAGTGACCTTTGGCGGGAAAACAATAGTATAACGAATGCTGTGGTGGTTAACCCTGGTGGTACTTATGAGAAGAAAGAATCTAGATTAGCAAAGAATATACAAGAGGAAGCATAGAAAATGTATAAACACATAGTTAAAAATACAGCATTAAAACAGAAGAATTTAATTGCAAGCATTCACTAAAAATTGCATCAGATACTCTGTCAGTTCCATAAATCTGGGAGTGTCTGTTACTCAGCTCTTTATCACTGTGATAAAATATTTGAAAAAATCAGTTTAAAGAAGGAGAGACATATTTTGGCTCATGACTTTAGAGGTTTCAGTTTATTGTCACTGGGATCCATTGTTTCTAGGTCTGTTGTGAAACAGAGCATCTTAGCAGGGAGTAAGTGGTGGAGTAAAATTGTTCATTTTGTGGAAAAGGACAGGACGTAGAAAGAAGAGTGTAAGGGCCAGTGTTCCCTTATACTTCCAAGGACAGTTCCCCAGGAACCCATTTTCTCTAACTAGGCCCCACGTCCTACTGTGTCTACCACCTTCCAATAATCCAGCAACACATAAATGGGTTAATCTGTTGATGGTTAGTGTCCTCAGGAACTAATCGTCTCCCAAAGCCTCACCACTCAACACTACTACCTGCGGGGCTGAGCCCTCTGTGTCTGAGCTTCTGGATGACTGCAAACCTGACAGAACCTGACTGAGGGGAACTAGTATGGGTCAGAGTGAAATTGATAACTATTAAAAAGACTGAGAACATTAGGACCTTTGGCTGTCAATTAATTTTGAAACCAGTACTCTGAAGGTAACAATTCATAATAATGCTAGGAAAGGTTAATTCTAGCACTGTTGAACACTACTCATGAGTGATTATAAGTGAAATTAGGAGTACAGAGAAAGTAAAAACACAAATTCACTCATCATCCACTCACTCATGCATTACCTTAACAATCATTTTGGAAAGTGTTCACATACCAGGTCTGGCTTAAAGATTGATGAAGCTTGTGGATAAGAAAAAGTTTGTGTCTAATAGGGAAGATGTTATTAGCAAATAATGGTGAGCAGAGTCAGTTATGAGAGAGAAATGCTATAGAGACACTGGCAACTGGAGTTTTTAACCTAATCAAGGAGTCAGAGGTCTTTCTGGAGAGAAAAAGAATATTTTCCAACTGTTATATTACTGTTTATGTCCACATTTAATGATTATAATCTTGTCTCTATTGTCTGCAGCAAGAGAAGGCAGGAAAAGGGTAGTTGAGGAGGCTAGATTCTTGGAAAACAATTTTGTTTTACTAAATGTGTCAGTCAGGGTTCTTGATTATACACAATAGAACCAAGTCTAGCTGATTAAACCATAAAATGAACTTATTGGAAAGTTTTCAGGTAGCCCGCAAAGTCATCAGGAAGCCTGAACCAATGGATGAATAAAATAAGCAGACACATGGGAGGCATATAGGCAAAACCACAGAAAATCCATGCTGTAGAATGTTCTCAAAGACAATACTACCTCCTTTGCCAAGGAACTAGTCTCAGGTGCAGAGCCTACCTCAACAGTAGGTATTGGACCCTGGGGATGGCCTTGAATACAGCCACCAATGCTGCCCCTAGCTGGGGACTCAGAATGGATCCCACACCCTTTACAACTCTGTATGTCACTATTTTCCAACTCAACATACAGATGCATCTCACTTCCTGTGTAGACAGACGCTTTGATGCCTTCCATGGATTCCATCGCCTGGTATTCACACTGTTGTATGAAGTTCTTTCCTCAGGGCACAAGCAGTCTGACTGGAGACATAAAAGGGACAGGATTTATGTTATTGCATACCTGTGATTAAGTGATGTAAGATTGTAATATCCATTTTCCAAAGAGACTTTCTTCCTTGCTGGATTCGAGGAAATGAGTGGCTGTGGGGGAAATGTCCTCGATCCAACAGTCCTCAAGGACTGAATTCTACCAAGAACAACATGGGTATTAAGCAGATCCTTCAAGAGCTCAGGCAAGACTGTGACCCTGGATGAAAACTTGAGGTATCATGTGACCCTCAAACAGGGGACCCAGCTGAGCACTACCCAAACTTCTAACCCTCAGAAACAGTGAAGTAATAAATGTACGCATTTTAAAGCCACCCAGTATGTAGTAATCGTTAGACAACAATAGGTAACTAATAGAATGACTCAGCCTAGCCTGCTCCTGTGCCCCCAGCTTTGAGAGATTTTGGGAAAGGAGCACCTGCCTGTTTCAATTCTCAATGTAAGAAGTCGCAGAAGTGAGAAGCCCACTGGAATTTTGCATAGTTTATTGTAGAAGCCCAGGGTTGCTACAACAAACTACTGCACACTTGGTGGCTTATAACAACACATATTTACTAATAGTTCTGGGGGCCTGGGGCCCTAAATCAAGGTGTTTTCTTCAGAGGTTCTGTGGGTTGTTTTTCTTTGACTCTTGCAGCTCATGGTGTTTCCTAGAATTTGTTGGCTTGTGGGGGCATCAATCCAATCTCTGCATCTATTTTCATATTGCTTTTGTTTCTCTGCTCTGTGTGCACTTTTCTGCCTCTTCTAAGGCCACTCATTGAGCTTCGAACCCACCTAATTCAGTATTTCACCACTGACCTTAATCGCTTTCATGCTGAATTTCCATAAGCACCCATATCTTAATGCATGCATCACGATACTGCCACTGTGATTGACTAATTGAATCTCATCTAGCAAAATTTGGCCTGGTAAAGTTATCTACAGTATGATTCCAACTGTTTGTTGATAATTCAATAAACGCACATTTTGCAGAAACTTTGGGAAGATTTTAGCTGCTGTCAAGCTCCTGGGCTCAAGCGACTCTCCCACTTGAGCCTTGTGAGCCGCTGAGATCATGGACAGTGCTTCGGTGCTCAGCTTTATGGGAAAGATGATTTTAAAATCTAATTACAAATCCTTCATTCCTCTATTTCAAAGTTCCTACCCTTCCAGACCTTTCAGACATGGATGTTCTGATTCTAAGAGTTACTTGTCATCTTAAATCTTTCATAAAGGTTTTTACTGTAATCCTGTTTTATGTGTATATATTAGATGTGATCAGATACAATGGTGAATGTTTAAATTAAAAAAATTATTACAGTGAAAGACCCATCACCATGAATCCTTCTCAAAATACCCCTTCTTTCTTGGAACACATTGACCCCATGTTCTTGCCACTTTCTGAAGCAGTTCTGGAAATCTTTTTTCCTGAGTATCTTTAGCTGTGGTGCCATAGCTGCCCACGTGTGCTGAATTGATTCTAGATGTTTAGCTTTCCTGGTCATTTTGACTTTAGAGAAAAGCCAGAAGTTGCACAGTGGCAGATCTGGTGAATAAGGTGGATGAGGGCACACTGTGATATTGCTATAAACCTGCCTTTTTATTGGATGGCACTCATTGCAATTTTTTTTTAACCATGACCACGCTTAGTAAAGACACTCATGAAAGGGAATTTCAGAACTGCCTCAGAAAGGGTTGGGAGCAATGGGATAAATATGTTTGAAGGGGTTAATGGCAATGTGTCTTTGACTGCAATAAGTTTTTACATTAAAGCATTCATTGTGCTTTACAATCACCTCATGTAAATAAAGACAGACCCCACATTAAGTCCATTGAAACAAAGGAAGGAGTAAACCTGAATAATCTCAGCACTGACAAGAAGAAACTGAAAAATAAAAATGCTCTAGGAGAAAGGATTGGAAGATTTTTTTTCTCTATGTAGTTGTTTGAACTCAAAATACTTGTATTTGTCTTTGATTCAACTTTAGAAGCCAAATGTTTCCTTAGCATTTTTTTCCTTAGAGTACTTATGATATCATGGCCAGTGAGGCCACATTTATGGTTTTAAAAGTTTAATCTGAATTCTAACAGTGAGTTTCAACAAATGACTCACCATGAATTTTCTTCTGAATTTCTACATTTTCAGTGGAATTGAACTCTGGGAAAGAAGAGTTTGAAAGCAAAGAGTCACTTTGAATGTGATTAAAATGAAAAAAGAATTAAGATTTGTTATGTATATGTACCCACTCCTTACAAAGACTGCAATCATTATATATTACAAGCCTATACTAATAAAATTTTTTAAAAAGGACATTAGTAAATTTGAGAGATTTAAACCAAAATTAATTTCAGAAATTCTATGTATGGTTTTGTAAGGCTCTGCATACAAATGCAACAGTAACAGCTTTAAAAATTTTACAAGAAGATGTTGAGGACTGATAAAAACCATGACCAAATTGCTAACTACCTATCCTGCCACCTCTTTTAATTTGACTTTTTTTCTGTCATGTCTTCAAGTGAAAGTTGGGTATTATCTTCTGCTTATGTAGCAAACTCTTGAGGGTAATATTGATTCAAGAGTGATTAAATAGCAATCTCCTCCTTCACAGAATGGCTGATTGTCAGCTTTTTGAGCATTGGAATATTTTGTGGTGTTAGCAAGATGGCAAAGCTCAGTGGTACTGAATGGAATCACAGCACACCAGGGAACTTTGATGAGCATTTTTTTCTGATATTGGATAATCTCTTGCTGCATATTTGCTGATTTTGTTTGCCCTTGAGGATGTATGACATTTTCATGTTTCTTGTTACTGCTCTTGATCTTATGGGAATATAGACTCTTTCATAGTTATCTTATGCTTTGGGTTATAATTAAATACTGCATTATTTATTTCATTAAAAATTCCATTAATTTTGGCCACTAGAAACTTTTTCCACTGGTCTCCATATCCTTTGCTTTTAATTTTCCAAAACTATCTTCTTATAGTTTTTTAATTAAATTCATTTTAACTGACACATGAAAGTGTAAAAATTGTGCACATTAATGGAGTACCAGGTAATGTTTGAACACTTCATTTTAAATAATTTGCGTAGTGTTTAAATTGGGTTAGATATGGCTATATCTTCAAATATTTATCATTTGTTTCTTTTTTAAAAAATAAGATTCTTTTTATGTCAAAAAATTGAGATTGAGTCATAGCCATTACCTATTATTATAGAGGAACTTTGGGGTCTGGTATAGTCTTCTGGTGTTTTTATTTTGGGAAAAATTAAATTTGTTAGACTCAAACTTTTAAGTCTTCTCTTTTTTTGTACCAGGAATCGAACCCAGGACTTCACGCTTGCCAGGCAGGTGCTGTGCCACTGAGCTATATCCATGACTTCTCTCTGGTTGGGGTGGAAATTTTTGTTCAAGTTTGGAAGTCTTTTGGTCTTTCTCCTACATGCATGATTCAGTGGTCAGTCTAAGATTGAGCAGGGCTCACACGTGACTTAAGGAGTCCCGCTCCTATTCTCTCTCTCCTTTAACACTCATCCCTCACTTCAGGTGTACATGATGGCTGGGTCTCTTTCCCAGGAGTCTCTAGCCCAAAGTATGTTGGGGTTCCTACCTCTGCTAGAATTTTAGTCAGCCATATCCTCATAATCAGCGTCTTCTGCCTGTATTCAAGACAAAACTATGAAGCATAAACAAAACTAATCCTAGGAAATTCACATACTTTGAGTTACTCTTCGAAATTCTGATGCCCCCTCATAGTATTCCAGATTTTGTTGCTGCTATGTTTTCTTATTTTATTGACAAACACAGTTTTGTATTTTTTAACATGTTGACACTTGTTAGTATATCCAGCTTTCAAAATTTGAGCAATTAAAAAGGTAATGGAACTTTGGATAATAGAAATAAAAAATTTCATTGGCAATTTACCAAGCATTCTAGAATCTTATTGACATGAGATTTAAATACAGTATTTGTGACCTTTTTGTAACCAATGTTGATTTAATATTGAATTCTACTTTGAGAGAGAGACACCAAACCCAAATCAGTTTAAATATAGAAGTAATGCTGGTCTCCATATTTATATTTATACTGTTGTCTAAATGATCTTCAACTTTTTTTAATAACAAGAAAAGACATCAAAATTAGCTTTAGGATGTCTTTAATCATCAGCCAAACCAACAAAGACAATCCATTTGAGTGACATTCTTGCAAACACAGATGCCATATTCAGTCATTTATTTATTCGTTCTAAGGTATTTACCCACGAGGCCCTGTTGTAGATGTTTTTTCATCTTACTTTAGACGTTTTATTGCTCTTAGTCCTCATTATTATTCAAAGTAGTTTGTATTTCCCTAGTTTTACACAGACAGGAAGGGAAACTCAGAAGAAGATATAAGTAATTAAAAAAATTAGTTATTTGATTTACTCAAACATATTCTGTAGGTTTGCATAGAGTTAAGATTTACATGAAGCAAATAAATACCATACGGTGGTGAGGGAAAATTTTGACAGCAAATAAACTAATATTGGAGTAATCAATTGGGATGAACTTTGTCTAAAAATCAGATATCTGAAGATAGCCCGCTAGTGTCAGTTCAGTTAATAGTTATCAAAGCCATGTATCCACTTGCTCTCTCCTACCCCCAGCTACATGCATCGTGTTCATATTCCAGGAAGAAGAAAGAAGTAGTGCCAATAACCCAGTCCCTCTAACCTGGAAAGCAAGAGATTTCCTGGCAGCCACACCAGAAGCTTTCTGTTTATGCACCAAGATCTGTAGTAGATGACCACTTTTTACTTGCAAAATAATCTGAGAAAGCAGGTTGTTATCCTTCAATTCCTATGATAGGCACAGCAAGGGGAATGTGCGTAGGGGATAGGTGTTTGATTTTCTATGCAATGCAATGAAAAATCATCACAATATTTATCTGAAGCTATAGACTATACAGATTCTTCTCACTTGAGGATGAGGTTATGTTCTGTTGGAGCCACTATATAATGAAACTAGTGTGTGTCCAAAATGCATTTAATACACCTACCTACCAATCATCATAGCCTAGCCCAGCCTACTTTTAACATGCTCGAAGCACAGTTGACAAATGTATCTAATGCAAAGCTTGTTTTATAATAAAAGTGCTGACTATGTCTTGTAATTTATTGAGTGCCTGCATCCATAGAGCTCTGACAACACAGTATGCTGCAGAGTATCAGCTGTTTACCCCAGTGATTTGGAGCTGTGACTCACTGTAGCTCACTGTCTCTGTTGGAGGTCACCCGAGGCTATCACTCTGCATATGGAAGCCAGAAAGGATGAAAACTCAGAATCCAAAGTGAGGTTTCTAGTGAATTCAGATGTTTCCATACCATCCTAAAATAAAAGAAAATGGTGGTTGGACTACCATAAACCAAGTACCATCTGTTTTTCATGCAGAAACACTTGCAGACCAAAGCAAAACCACAGACAGGATGGCAGTCTGGAAAAGAACCTGCCAATGTGTGTGCACACCTGTTCGTTTGTGAGTGTGTGACTGTGTGTGTGTGTGTGTGTGTGTGTGTGTGACAGGGATGAAAGTAACATTTATTTATGTTATTTTTGTTTTTGTTTTGAGACATGGTCTCACTGTGTAGTTAAGGCTGGCCTTGACCTTGCAGCAATCCTCCTGCCTCAGCTTCCCAAGAGCTGGAATTATAGGTGCATGGCATCATGCCCAGCAAAGGATAAATGTAACATGAGGATCAATATCTGGAACCTAAATGAAAGACACAGACATAAGAAACAGAATTAACAGGAGAACAATGAAAGTTAGTGTTTACCTTATTTACAACCCAGCAAAACCTACAGACACATAGTTTTCCTTGCCTAATTACTTTTATAGATACTCCTAACTTGATATTTAGGTTCCTTCAGTATCTTACTTCTTCAGAATGTTTTAATCTTTTGTGCCAGTCAGATAGTTTTGAACTATTCTTTCGATAAGCCCCATATTTGTGTGTTATTCAGATCATTCTCTGTCTTAATGGCATTTAAATTTTCTTGTTTTAACTCATGACATCTGCTATTCAAACTCCTGGGCATCTTTTGCGACTTGTCTTAGATAACAGTTTCTCCATGAACCCTTTTGATCTTTCCAATTGAAGGTGAACATTCAGACAACTGATCTTTCATAAGGCTTTATTAACAGTGTTATTTATATGATGCTATTATTCTTGTAGCACATTCATAAAAATTCTCCATCTATGGACTTCCTTTCCATGTATATCACTTTTAATCAAATGAAAGGTATTTCATGAAGGTCTAGGAGCCATGAATTTTAAAAGATAAGAGCTCCTCAGCTTAATGAATAGTTACAGGTCATTCTCATATAAAATTTATGTGTCATAGGCATAGAATTCATCATTTCTCTATTACATGTAGGTCTTGCAGAAAATCCAGCTACTACCCTTTGGACCGAGATTGAGGTGCTATCAGTTCCTTATTAAATATGTTATTCTGCTGCAGTGTAGTGTTGACATCTACACTGTGTTTCATGGAAGAGTCAATTACAGTAATGCTCTCAATATTGAACCACTATACATGACCTTTCCTTGAAAACAGCAACTCAAATTGGATCTCATCCTGCTAAACTAGCTCATTCTTTGATCTGCACTGATTGCTTGGCATTAAGTCTATCAATAGCATTTTAGAGTTTATCGTATGCTTCTGGAGCTCATACAATATACAGCATGGTTTTGTTGCATGATTATTTTGCTGTGGTACCAAAGTCAACAGGATGGAGGTGTGGAAAAGTGGAGAATGTTTAATGACATAGCTCAGTGTGTGTCATGACATCCATATTTCCTCCCAATGGGGGAGCCACTAATGTCATAAACAGAAAATTAAAAATCAGTTCTTTCGTAGGAAAAGCGAAGTTCCCTCCTGTTGTTGCAATTGTGTGGAAGACAGAGGAGACTGGAGAAGAAATACACGCACACAAAACAGTGCTGGAAACACAGCAGGATATATGCAAAGTCTTTCTCAGAGAGTAAATACAGGACCAGTATTGGGAATATTTACCATGGAGTTTGCCTCAGATTTTTCTGTGTCCTTTATACTTCTCACTTTGGAGAAACAATATAACACAATAGCACTTTAAAAAGTAAATAATCTACTTAAAAGTGAAATAAATCAGACTCACATGTGTAAATACCATGTTGTCTCCCTCGTGTAAGAAACTGAAAGGGTAAATAAGATCCAAAATCTACAATAAATATTGTGAAAGGGTAAGAAACTGCTCAAAGAGGAGAAATAACTTGGATAGGGTAAAGGAGAAAAGAAGGAAGGGAAAAGAAAAAAAATATAAATTTGTGTGTGTGTGTGTTTATATATATATATATATATATATATATATATATATATATATGAAAGCTAAGATGATTATACTACTAATTCTATTCATTCTTGGAATAGAAAAGTTAACCCTCATACAATTAGATCAGTTTGTGTGTCTATATCTGATAATCTAAGCAACTCTTTTGAAGATAACTATGCAAAATAACATTGTTAAATTACTATCATCTTGTTTTGAAAGCCTATACTGTTATTGCTTTGGGGGTTTTTGTTATTGTTGTTTGCTTGTGTCTTTCATTTCTGTTTTTCTTGTGCTTGTTTTGTTTTTTATTTTCCCTCTTTAGAATAAAGAAGTAAGTGACTTAGACTTATAAAAGTCCAGTCCTCAGTTTTTCAAAAGTTTAGACCCTCAAGAACACCAGTACAAGAAGCCAAGATGGTAACCTGAAACAGATAAACTGGTTGCCCAGAAGAAACTCTAGATGGAGTTTGCCTGGAAGGAAGAGAGAAGGTCAAGAGAGAAAACAAGTCACTTAGTCTGCGCTGATTTTTCAAACAGCAGATTTGTGCCGTGCCCCTGGCCCATCACGTACAGAGTTATCGAAGAAGAAGGTAAGAGACTTTCCTTAATAAACTTGATGATCCAAAGCAGAGAGAACTTGTAACTCTGCCCCCAAGGTAGAATCTGCAGTAATCACACATCATATGTATTTGTAGAACAAAAGCAAGCAAGAAAGAAATAACCTCCAAAGTACAGATAAAGAGTGTTTGTCAGAAAGGTGTGCTTTGAGTACCTGGAATATGTCCTTTGTGCATGGGCAGCAATATGGCCATGACATGGGGTACAGTGCCTCAAAGTTAGAACACAGGACCTGGCCGAATCTGTGACCACAGCTAACAGAGGAAGCAGTATGTATGAATGATTGCCGGGATAAAAAGGATGATGTAGATTTTGTTGTGTTATCCCACTCCTTACTTGACACTTAATGCTTTATTCACCAAGGGTTTGGTTTTTCAATTTCTGGAAAACTATGTATTTAAAATAAATTAAAACCAGTAATGTAAACAATAACATCCCACTTCTTACACACTTTGTTTTGTGACTTGCCCGTAATAGCATGTCATTCAAAAGGGATTGGTGCTCACTCTGAACTTTAAAGAAAAGTAACACACTTTTTATATTTATATGTATATTTAGAAATTATAGTCAAACACAAGATATCAATATTCCATTGCGAGTGAGTTTAAACAAGAGTATCCTGTAACTCACAATGAAGATCATGAAGTTAGAAGAATAGCAAATAGATTAGAGACATGAAATGGTATTTTTGCCCTTTCATTAAAATGGATCAATTTAACATTTTTATTGTAACTGAAATATGTCATTTGATGTAAAAAATATATATATACTGAAATACAGTGAAAGAAATTGACTTCTATTTTCATACCATGGAATTGGTTATTCTGAACAAACCATTTTGTTTTCATATGTCATTAAGAACAATTTCAAACATTGTTACTGATAGATATTTGAACAAAATATCTCCCATCTGCTTCTTCAATCAGAAATGTCCAATGGACAAAACAAGTTAGCAACACCCCTTACTTACCAAATGTATGTTACAAAGACTTTTGAATTTGCTGAATAGCACATATCCTTCCAAGAGAACTTTTGCCTAAATAGTGTAATGTATATGTTATGGTACTCTCACTTTCCCATTGTATTTGGGTGGATACGACTTCCCATAAGTCTTTATATATCACATACATGTTTGAAAACAAGCAGAGTTCATAGGCCATTGAAGAAAGCCGTGACTGTTCTGTCTCCCTACTAACCCTCCTTTAATTCTACTCTGAAAACAAAGCAAACACTTACTTTGAAACTTCCCCTCATGGAAGTCTGATGTTCTCTCAGAAATAGTCAGTATTCAGCAGAGAGGAGAAAGAAACAAAATCAATGTTTACTTAATGCACTTTCTATGTAGAAAAAAGAATAAGTGGGGTAGAATGGACTGTCCTGCATGTTTGAACACCTTATATAAAAGGATCTCTGAATAAACAGGCTAACGCTACACAGCACAGAGCACCTGTATTGAACCAAGGATGTATAAACAGAGGACTGATGTGGCCCGTTGGCTTAAGTGAAATATGCAACGCCAGCTGAAATCAGCTTTCTCTATATTCTCAATCCTAAAATCGAATTTCAAAATGGAAAAACTAATTTTGATCTAGTTGCCTATTTGGCACTTAAGTTATCTTTGCAGAGACCTTTGAAAAAAATCTTGAGACTGGTTAAATAAAGGAAAATAGCATCTTAACTGTTGTTGCTTCAGTCTCTAGTGTAAGTACACAGTTTCAAAGAGGGCTGAAAACCTGTAGAAAATTCATTGTGCTGTGAAAGTTTGGTGTCGGAATTTGTAGACAGCTTCTAAATTCTAGGGCAGGTAAATGGGCTTCTTATGTAAGGGACAGGATCAAAACTCCAGAAGATCAAGCGAGGGAGGAGGGGTTTGTCACCCTAACTTCCTGCTTTGTGTACGTCTAGAAATCTTCTCCATCCTAAGTGTCATACACCATAACCTCTTATGTTTCCTCTTAAAGGGCTCCTTCCCTTTTCTTTTCACTGATGTGGTGTTTGGTTTCTGACAAGGTTTCTCACATACATCAACAACATAAGGTAACAAGTTTTTCCCTTGGAGTGTTGCTACCAGTGTCCCTAAATCCTACAGTCCACATTGATTTTCATTAGGCAGCCACCTGCCTGTTATTTCACTGAAGAAGTACTCAGGGTCTTTGAATGTTTAGTGTGAGGTTAGAGATGATCTGATGGGTTTGGGAAAGAAAAGTAGAAAATAATAATGTCAATTGGTTGTGTGGATTGGTAGAGAGAATTGAAGGAGGATGTATTACTCTCCATGAATGATACTACAGGAATAAACAACATAACTGCTTTGTAACACAGCCCAGGAGTCTGGGGCTAGCTAGTCTATTGTGGTGGGGTGTGACATTGATGTGATCTTCATAGGTTGCATAAACTTTTTGGGCCTCACTATCTTCATGAGTAAAATTAGGAGTTTGGATCAGATAAACTCTAGAATTGTTGTCAGTTCGTTCTGAAATAAGATGTTTTCAGGTTTGTTTTGCATTCTATAATGTAAAGTTTCTATTTGAAAAATAATGTAGGTCACTTTTTATTGTGTCTCTGAGTTGGGCTGGTCTTCTTTCTACGCAAACCTCTGTAGGAAAGAATCTAGACTCTGAGTTGAATGGCAGTTTGGGCCATGTAGTCCCCAGTGCCCAACATAGAACATACAAATAGTGTAATCTGTGGTGCTCAGTGGGGACCTGACAGACTGTCAGTTCTTCTGGAAAATGTTCACACATCCCAGACAAATCATTTATTTTATTAAGCAAAGCAAGGTCTTAGACATATCTCCCAAATTGGGGTTTGTATTTATTATCTTCTATTGCTACCCATCTCTTTAATGAGTGCTAAGTACGTTCCATTCCCACCCAATTAAACATCTCTCATTTCTCCAGTCATTGCTCAGATGACAAAGCTTCTAGGTCCCTCAGGCCTACATCAAGATTTGTGTAAAAACACTCTGTTCTTGAAACCAATTTATAATTAATTGGTGGCTCTATGGTTGAGTACTTTTACCAAAATTCAGGAAACTTCACAGTTAATGGACGAAGCTTGGAGATTCTTTCTTATTTTCAAACCAGGTTATGCTCTCACCAATTCCAGTGCAGGGGATTATCGTCTACCAAAGAGACTGTGACAATGTTTTGGGGATTATAAAACATACAGTTTTAGAATTTGCTAAAGGAAGTGAAAAATGACCTCATTATTGTTGAATATATAATACCATAAGACTCTTGGAGAAATGACATCCATTACAGTTAAAATAAAGGATAATTATAGAAAAAAGTTTTTTTGTTTGTAGTTTAAGATGCTGTCACATATGAAATACTGATGAGATTTGACTTAAATCTGTAAGGGATAAATAAATACGGTTATGAAGCCATTCTTGGCAAAGAAGAGGGGAAGCTTTAAATTTCTACACTAAAGATTTCCTAATGAATATTTGCAACCAAATACTCTGATATTTGCAGATTGTAAAATGACTAATGAAGGGCAATCTGTACATCCCCTTCATAGAATTATTAAATCTCTAGCATCATCTCTGACAAAAGTCTGAATCTCTCTCTGAGGTTTTAAATCCACTCTATAGTAACTTCTTTTCATTTCTGAAGCACCAGTTTCAGTATCCATATTTCTACCAACAGCCTGCTCAAATGAAGCTCCTTTTACTATGTTCCTCACCATTATCTTTAAACATTCAGCTTCTTCTCACTGCTAATACCAAAGCTACCCACATTTTTTAGTTATTTGTTAGTCATACCCCATTTAGCACCAAAATCCAT
Source organism: Dasyprocta punctata (assembly GCA_004363535.1). Taxonomy (NCBI): domain Eukaryota; kingdom Metazoa; phylum Chordata; class Mammalia; order Rodentia; family Dasyproctidae; genus Dasyprocta; species Dasyprocta punctata. The sequence goes on from RJWM01001273.1 coordinate 28,029, forward strand.
GTTGCTTTTTTATTGCAAGGTAACAAATCCTTATGATTTAGCATATCAAGCCTGTGCCCATTTGTTAATGCAGCAATGTAGGTCAGGAAGCTGGGGATGACCCTGCAAGGTTCTGTACTCAGGATATCAAAAGGTAACACCAAGGGCTCCATCAGGGCTGCGGCTCTCATCTGTGGCTTCCAGTCCCTGTCCAACCTTACAGCTGTTCACAGGGGTCAGTCCACAGGGACTGTGAGCCCCTTTTAAGGGGTGGCTGTCAGTTGGGGCCCACTCTCAATTCCTAAAGTCTTTCCTAGCAGTTTAAAAAGCAGATGCTTCCTTCCCGGTCAACAAGAATGCATCTCTCTGACACCTTCTGGTACCAGTTGGGGAAATGCTCTAGTTTTTAATGGATCATGCAGGTATGAATGTGTCAGGTCACCTAGATAATCCCACCTTCTTAAAGTCAAAGGTTTCATATGTTGTAACCTAATCACAGGAGTGAGATGGATAGCTGCACATCAAAAGGATAGAAAATCTAGGCAGAGGACTGAGTTCTGCCTACTATGATAACACTAAATATTAAGTCAGCTAGTCTAGTGTCTGTCTCTAGAGACATACATAAACCGGGTTCCATTCTACTTTAAGATGCAGATGTAATATTAAGGAGGCAATAATAGTTGCAAAGTTCCCGGAACTATTTTATTCCATGCTTTACTCTTTTAAGTAATTCTTAATGAATCCTAGTGACATCTGTGTGGATAGTGAAGTTCAATGCATTAAAAATAATTTAACACAAGCCTCAGTGATATATATATAGAGAGATCTATATATCTATGTATCTATATATCTACATCACTAAGGAAACAGTTTTTAAACACAAGGAACTCAAACTTACCCCCAAATCAATCATATTTTATTGCAAAAATTGAGTTTATAGAGATCTTCATGGAAAAAGTATTTGTTTTCCCTTTAAGTACATTCATCTATTAACTAAATACTGACATTGAGTATCAAATGGGAAAGTAGTTTTGTGTATATAAATGCAGTTGAAGAAGAACTCAAGACCTTAGTGAAGTGGTTCTCAATCTTCTCTGCCAAAAGGCACCTAAGGATGTTGAAAAACACAACACAACACAACACAACACAACACAGCACAACACAACAAACAAAAATCTGCAGAACTCCTGGGTCCTAGTCGTAGATTCTCATTCAACTGCAGGTCATGATTGCAATTAATCTTTAAAATTATATTAGCAAGGATCCTTTGGGAGCTCACAATCTAAATTGAGGAAAAAGACACTTCAGATATCAGCTACCTGCACCAAGAACTTAATGTCAACTTTTAACTATCTATATTAAGCTTGAGCTTTAATACAGAGAAAAGTACAAAGGCACAGTGTAGAGCTAAGTGAATGATCAGAAAGGAGCATGCCCATGTCACATCCACTTGTTCCAAGAAAGAGAATAGGAACAGAAAGCCAGAGTCCCTCTGTGTCCCTTCCAAGGTATCGTACACTCCCTTCCCCAGGGTAACATTCTTACTGACTTTCAACATCAAAGTTTGGTTTTATCTATTTTAAATTTTATATAAACTAACAGAACATTGTTAGATTTAGAGTCTTTCACTTATATTATGTATTCAAGATTAATCTATGCTGTTGTATGTAGCAGAAGTTGTTTTTTTCCATGCTATATATGTTCCTCAATTGTTTAAATACATTATAGTTTATTTAGTTATTGATGAGCATCTGGGTAATTTCCTAGTTTGGTGGAAACATATATAATGCTCCTGTCAATATTCTTGTTTGGAGGACTTCAGGTAAGATGGTGGAGTGGTAAGCAGCAGAGAAAGAGCCTCTCTCAGCCCGAGGCCCCACTGCCTTTGGGGCTGGGTGCCCTCCCATGGAGGAGGGGAAGCAGGCACAGAGGAGAAGAAGCCATGCCCCCACAGTGCGCCTGGTACTGCAGGCCTGGAGGAGAAGAGGCCACACCACAAGGTCCCAACGCTACAAGGGGAGTGTTGGTGGGCTGCTGTGCTGTGCCTCTCCACCACCACAGGAGCCTCAGATTCCATGAGCCCAGGTGCCTGGCCCAGTACCCTGTGCTGTGGGATGGGCATCTAGTGCAGGAAACACCTGGGACTTATCGACTGCTTGATTCAGAGGAATACAGGAAAATGCCAAGATGAAGGAGCAAGGTGCAGTCTCTGACCTCCAGTCCACCTAGAGCAAGTCCAGGAGACATACACATAGAGGAAATTAGAAGTCATGCACTTAAAATTTCTGAAATGATAGCAACTGAAGTGAAGAAACAATTTAGTGCTTATATTGTTTGATTAATTTTGCATGCTTATATCTGTCCCAGAACAAGTCCAGAAGGCCTAGACAAAGAAGAAAGTAGAAGCCACACCTGAAACTTCTGAAATGATGGCAACTGAAGTGAAAAAAAAATTAGTACTTGTATCGTTTGATTGACTTTGCATGCCTGTGTCTGGTAATCTGAGCATCTGTAAACAATGTGCACTATAGTAACCATTGTTGATTTCTCTATTGTTTTTTATTTGAGGTCCAATGTCATTCTTTTTGGTTTGTTTTGCTTTATTGTTTTGTTATCTTTAAAATAAAAAAGTAACATTCTAGTCTGATGCTTTTTGTTTTGTGTGTGTACCCACATTTCCCTAGGATAGGAATTGTTGGGCCATGAAATCTGTATGCATTCATTTTAGTTGTTTTATGTAGTTTCTGTAGGGTGATTGTGCCAACTGGTACTACATCCAACATATCAGGTTTCATTGGCCCCCATCTTTGCCAAGACTATTGTCAATCTTCTACAAATTTTTAAAACTAGTATGGTGTCTATGTAATGATAACTCATTATGCTTTTTTCATTTCATTCCATCTCCACCATGATGGCAATTTGGATATCTACTCACACCAAGTATCTATGATACCATCATATTTGTGTTTTGGTTTTCATTCACAGCTCCTGGCTCCTAACTCTCTCCACAAGGCAGATCATAGAAACTTGCACTTTTCTTCTCCAAGGTGAGATGCAGTAATTCTGGTCCTCCCCACCATTCTGTCTTGGAGCTTTCCACAGAGAATTCTCTGATGTACTTTGGTCTGGTAGTAGGTCCTGTTCTGTCCTAGTCCTTGGAGTGAAGAACACTATACAGTGAGGCTGAGAAAAATGCGAGTAGACAGGTCATGCTGGGTTTCCCCACCCAGTCCATTAGCAATTGTGTGTAGGGAATGGAGCCTCCATCAGTACCTGCAAGGACAGGCTCCAGAGAATTTCCTTCCAAGTGGGGGAACGTGTGGGGTTCTTGAGAATTCCATACTCCTTTTCCCATACCATGCCCAAGTATCTCATCCTTGTATCTTTGTAATAACTTTTACAATAAACTTGTAAACATAAATAATATTTCTTTGAGTTCTTTTAGGCATTTAAAAAAATTAATCAAACCCAAGGAGCAGTTGTAGGGATCTAGAATTATAGCTGGTCCATCAGAAGCCTAAGAAATAAGGACCTGGCATTTGTGACTGAGGTCTAAAATGCGGGAATGCAGTTTGGGGTACTGAGACCCCAATCTGTGAGATCTGATACCATCTCCAGGTAGATGGCGTGAGATTTGATCTGCACTGGAGGACACTCAGCTGGTATCTACTGCTGCAGAATTGCCCTGCTTCTTCTGGGGAGAAATTCACAAAACTTTTCAGGCTGTGCTGTGACAGTAAGGAAAAAAGAAAATGTGTTTTTCCCTAAAAACGCAAGATCTGTCTTATTTTTTTGTTCATTGAATTGTCTGATTTTTTTCCTTATTGATTTATAGAAATCCTTCATAGAATCTGACAGCAAGTTGTGTTGTGTTGGGGTTTACGTTATGCAATGTCAGATCCTAATCTGTAGTTTATTTTTGCTCTTTGTTTAAGTTTTCTTCAGGAGAAATTTTCATTTTATTGTTGTCAAAGATATTGTCTTGAATAGCAATTACTTTTATAACTCCTCTGCAAACTCTTTCTCTTCTTTTCTTTTCTTTTTTCTTTCTTTCTCTCTCTCCTTTTCTTTCTCCCTTATTTCTTTTCTGTTTTTCTTTCTTTTCTCTCATTCATTCTTTCTTAATGAAAGAAAGACACTTTATTTATATAAAGAGGAAAATATGGGAGAAAGAAGAAGGTAAACAGCTACTCTGATAAGAAAGATTCAGGACAGGGGACTCAGGAAAGATGGAGAACCCATGAGCCCTTTGTTCTTAGCTGTTTTTATGGGGGTGAGGTGAGTGACTCTTTCCCCTCACCTTGAACTTGGCTTTTGGGCATCTCTGTCTAACATTATTTCTTCTGGTGGTCTACTGCAGCTTCTTTCTGCTTATTTGTTTAGTGGTCTTTGATGTGTCATTGAAGGTCTAATCTTTGAGGTAGGCGGCTAGTTGACAAGGGGATGCCTTATTCATGGTTATCTTGGAGTTAGAAAGGGGGCATGTGGATATTACTGTACTCCACAGTGACACAAGAATGAATAATACAGTGATTCTAGCATGAATGCACATGGTTATGGGTGTGAGTACATCCTGCCTTAAAGTTAGTCCCCTCCCACCTTGCTTGGCCTATGGTTTATTGGAGGTGAGAGCAGCTGGCTGTGTGTGCTCCTGGCTTTCTCCCTGTCCTGCCTGTCAGTTCTTTTACTTCTGTCCTGATGCAAGTTCCAAGGCCATTTGATGCCTTCCTTTATCCGATTGCTTTTCTTTTTCTTTTTCTAACCCTGCCTTTGACTTGCTTTCTGCAGTACAGTCTGTTTTTAACTCCTTCTAGTCAGGATTAGGGAGAAGATCTAGGAGGTTCCTATTTTATTTTCTCACCTCCAGACCTCTGTCACTACATTCCCCGGCTCTGAGATATCCTTCTAACTGCTGTTGGGGAAAACGGCACTGGCAGCTCTGTAGGGTCATTTTGGAGGGGGTAGATCAACCTGATGGGCCTCGGTGGGAGTGTGGACCTCTATTGTGGGCCCCGTCTGCATGATCACTTGAAGCTCAGTGATCTCCTAGGGAGAATAAACAAACTCTACCAAGAGACTAAAGCCCGTGTGATGGAAGAGGGTGGAAGCACAAGTGATAGAATTGAGAGGCAGATTGGCGAATGAATCAGGTCGGACTCTGTTTGTTTGTTTTTTATTTTAAAGGAAAAAAAATGAAAACAATAGTGCAAAATTTCAAAATAAGGTTGTAGGAGAGAAATAATGGTTACAGACTCTGTTTTTAAGGGATTGGACTAATAATTGTATACAGCTGGCACTAAGACCTGTCCACAGGTGTAGCTAGAAATTGTCAGTAGGGGGCAGTGATTGGAGCATCTTTTTGTGTGTACCCTGTGTCGTGTGTGTGTGTGTGTGTGTGTGTGTGTGTGTGTCTGGCTATGTCCTTTAGTCTTTGGGTGTTTGAGACCAAGTTAAGTGTGACCTTTGTGTATTATAACTTATCTTTAAGATGCACATTAAGATCAGTTAAGTCCCCTCAGGTATCATTACTTTTGGGACCAGACTCAGAGTCTCTGAGCCCTTTTAGCTCTTTTTTTGTAAGCTTTATTGTTTTGTCTTTCGCTTTCAGTTTAATTAAATATCTGGATTTTTTTTTAGTCTGTAACGTGTGAAGTAAATGTCAAGCCTTTGTTTTTCTGTAAAAATATCCAATTAACTCAGTACCACTGGTTGAAAAGATTAGGTAAACATTACAACAGTTAATTTGAACTTCTTGATGGTGATATCTTGTACTAGTTGGGTTATAGGTTAGCTTCAGACAGATACCCAGGTTAAAGTGTGTTCTAGAAAGACAGGTATATTTCAGGCTTGTTCGAAACCCTATGGTGTAAGGTTTTGGAGTCTCAGTTTGGGACCTATCACTCTTGAAGGATTTTGATCTCCAGTTTTTGTTCTCTTCGCCTGTGAATCCACCAAAGGTTTTGTCGACTTCCTTAGCCTCTCAGCTGTGACAGTATTCTCAAAACAGGAAACGTTGAATGAGTTTATTCTAAGTGTCAGATTCACATTTTTGTTTGTTTCATCTTTGTGGTCTTAGTTTGCTAAAGTTTATTCCCTTGGCAGCTTACACACAGATCTTATTTTATTATTTTATCTAAAATTTTCAATTTGTTCTAAGCAGTAAAGTTCTTCCTAAAAGGCCTAGTAAATTCCTGTTTTACTCACTTCTCCTACAGTGGCATAAAACACGTGTTTAATTAACTCATTAAAATTATTTAGTGACTTCCAGAAGGGTCTTTTAAAGGGGGCTGTGTGGAAGCAGCAGTGTTGGGTCAGTGGAAGAACTCACTTTGGCCAGAGAACAAAGTCCTTTATGTACACCTTTAAGGATAAAGCAGAGATAGTTTGACTCTAGAACTGACCTTCCCGGTCAGGGAGCGGTAGAGGTCCTTTGTGTTTGTGAAGCAGTGCCTGGAAATGAATTCCAGCTGTTTCTGAAATACAAACTGCCTGATGACCATGATGGCTCAGAGTCTGTTTTGAGGAGAATGGAAATATTGTGGCATCTCTTTAGATATTGATTTTTCCCCATTTATTATGTCATCTTAACAAAAATTATTTTAATCACATAGTTATGTGGGTATGAGGAAACCATTGGGTAGCCATGTTGCCTGGCTACTCAAGTCAAAACAAAGATACCTTGTATCTCTTATAGATATATTGGTTTGCAATACACACATTAATTATATTCATGTTGAGGAACTGGTACATATACAAATGTCATCTTAATTTTAATTCCAGTTTTTCTCCCAAACTTCCTTCTTCCTCACCCCCAAATAACCCTTTTTGTCACCACAATATCTATTTCCCTGAGTCCTATCATTGCTCTTTTTTGTTCTATTCTTTAAATAGTATAGCTCAGGCTTTTCATACAAGAGAAACCATTCTATGTTTAAGTTTCTGGGTCTATCTTATTTTACTTAGCCTTATGGTTTCAAGATCCATCCATTTTCCTAAAAACTGTTCAACTTTATTCTTCTGTATGACTGAGTAGTTATTTTCTTTATTCACTTTTTGATAGGTATGTAAACTGCCTCCAAAATTTAACTACTATGAAATCTGCATATACATATATCGCTGTAAGATGATGTCCATTTTCTCTTGGTTTTTCTGCTAACATTCAAGCCTTAAGCATGTTTAGATACATTTTGTGATGGTTACATATGGCATCAATTCTCTCTTTAATTGTTGGTACTTTAATGTTTTCATTTCTTGCATGACTCTAGATAAGAAAAATTCTGCCAAAATCATAGGGAAGAAAGTTGCCTTATTTGTCTATATATTTTTCAAGGGTTTTCATACCTGATATTTTCAAACAGTAGAGAAAATAATTTGGTACCCTTACTTCTTTTACGACCATTAGTAGTAAAATTTAACTCAAAAGTATATAAAGACAAGAATTATAAGCTTTCTGGAAAGTATGACCTAAAAAAAATCTGTATGAGTATTTATAAAGCACATGATCACATTAGATTTGTAGGCCTCAGTCCAAATTCAAATCTCTGGAGGAAGGACCAGGAATTGGCATTTAAGTTTCTTATGCAAATATGATTCATACATTTATTATTGAATATTTATGATGGGACATTTTGTCACATACAATATCTCACAGAGCCTTCAGGAGGAGATAAGAGTATTTCCAATTTTCCCGCAAGGAAACTGAGACCCAGAGTGGTAAGCCAGTGGCACTCAGTCATCCACACAATGAACTGGAAAGCCACTCAGTTCTCCTGATGTCACGTTTCACGTTTCTCTCTTACTATATCAGCCTTTCTTTCAAGAAAGAACCTCTATCTTAGAAGAGATGCTGTCCACAAATACCTTTCTAAACATCATAACCCAGCATCTAACGTGTGCTCTGTGGTGACTGTCACTGAGGAAGTGCACGATAGCAACTTTGAGCACTCACGTTGGGCCGGTGATTTCCAGCGTGCCCAGTTGTGTCGAGGCACCTCAGAACTCCCTTGGAGGAGGAGGATATGTATATAAAAGCCAGGGCATAAAGAAAGCACGTGGAACACACGCGTGCGACAGCACAGCGGGACAGCCAATAGGAACGGGGAGGCTGTCACTGCTGGAACAGGTCCAGGTGGCTTCGAAGCACCTTCGGTGAATGACTGGGCCTCAGTCTCACATGTGGTGCTCATCAGATCCTCTCCACAGTCCCTTTCCATAAGGAGCAAGGAAAAGTCACATGGTCAGTTCTGAGATCTTCATGGCTTTGTTGGCCAGCAAATATGTTGTGGTAAAGATTTGTCCCCTGCTAGTTGACTCAGCTGGCTGGAATCTGAGGTGTTGGCTGTGAGTGTTGGTATTTTCTCAAGCAAACACATGAAGATAACAGCCTTGGCTGCTACGGCTCTTCACCTCTCACTGTGTGCCACCACCTCAGCCGAGAGCTTTAGAACAACTATACTCCTTTATTTACCACAATAAGCTCATTATTTGATTTTATACTAGGAAACTAAAGTTTACAGAAGTTAAATAATTTATCTGTTGTTCCAGTTTAAATCTGAAATGGCTCCCAAAGCCTGATATATTTGGAAGATGATTGGATGGAGGGGCAGCTGACTGGCTGTGTGGAGGTGGGATCTGGTGGGAAGAGGCGGGTCACTGTGGACATGACATGGAAGTAGATCTGTCTCCTGGGCTCCACTCTTCTCTCTCTGGTTCCGGGTCACCATGACACAAACAGCTTTCCTCCATCCAGGCCCATCCACCATGTTGGTTTTGCCTTCAAGCTGTTGCTATCTATGGGTGACAATTTCTGAAACTGTTAGCCAAAATAAACTTTTTTTCTTTTGAACTACAGGTAGTTGAACATTTTGTCTCAGTGACCAGAAAGTGATTATGACGCTCATGGTCACCTTTGCTAAATCCTTATTTAACTGCATTTACAGCCCAGTAACTTAATCACCTTGCTACATCCCCCCCCCCATACATTGAGGGTCTATTTTTATAGGACATAGATGTAAATTAAAACAAGATATGGTTTAAAACAATTTAAAAGGGAAAAAATCATGGAAACTTCCTTTTAAAATGTTCTCCTTATTGTAATCTACATGAGAATCAGTGTGGGAAGGAGGATTGATGAATTCAGTCCATTTTCATTCCTGAAAGTCAAAATGATTTGACGGACTCAATAGAGTGGTCAGTAATTGGGCTGTGCACCCATTAGGCGATCTGGCCAGTAGAACAACGAAGGCTATTAATTGGTAGAAAAGGCAGAGGACATTAGAGGTCTAAAGAGAAAGTCAGTGTGAGAGTGTGTGCTGGTAAATTCAGGACAAAAAGGAATGTAGGGAAGCTGGGGCCCGCATCACTGAATTTAACTCTCAGGCATCCCAAGTATGAAGAAAGGAGAAATGCAAAGGATGTAGTCCAGGGAGCAATGACGACCACATCAAAAGTGTTCTCTTGGGAGTTTTCCAGCTCTGTATTTTGGGCAGAAGGAAGTAGCTAAAACTTAGGACCTATATCTTCAGAGGGAATTAGTTATAGCCCAGGACTTTTGTCCCCTGAGTGGCTATAGTTCAAAGGTGCTAGGCAACTTTGTAGACCAGCTGTGGAGCAGGATGCTTTATTCTTTTCATAGCATTGTTCTCTGAAGTTATGTAAAATTGTGTGCTTGCTAGTGCTATTGATATCATATCTGCACCTTCCTATTTTCTCAGTCCACAGTGATTGCTGAATTATTTTTTCTGGGGCAATTGTCTCATACTCTTAGTTTATTTGCATTCTTTTTCATGTGAGACTTTATAGCAAAGAAGGAGTTTATATTATAAACAGTGGACACCCCCAAACATGTGAACAATCTAGAATGTGAAATATTTTAAGAAAAATGTGTGTAAAACCTTACATACGGGCAATTTATTTGTTGCATTCCCCAATACAACAACTCTTCAGAGAGTGCTATTAAAGAATACTCATGTACCAATAAACGGATGTCAACCACCAAAAATTTAGTGAATTACCAAAACCCCCAGCCTTTTCTTGGTTCATAGTTCATTGGGTTGACTGAGTAGTTTTTCTTGCTTGGATTCAGTCTTGAGACTGGATTCAGCTGTGGGATGGATTGGGGTCTGGGGACAGAAGGAATAGCTGCAAAGCTGGGGCTCTCTCTTATTGTTAAGGTGCACCTTCAAAGAGCCAGGCAGGTTCGGGAAACATTGCAACAGCACCCTGTGTGATGCCCACAGTTAATGCACAAGGATGCTCTCATCAAATGTTTAATGTGTTCAGTGGTCCTGTGGGACAAAACAGATCATGTGGTCAAGCCCAGTGTCAAGGTGGAAAGGAAGACTATGAGGATATGACTATCCCATATAATGCAGTACTGGCTGTTTACATAAAAATCTACAACAATCAATGCCTCACCTTTTCTCCAAGTTCATTAAGAGGGGGTTTAACCTAGTGTTTTTACTTCAGAGAAAGATCCAAGGAGACTACAGAGTAAGTTGTGCTCAAAGGCTATTATTATCCAAGCAAAAAAGATAGAAGCCCTATGGTTGAGCTAAAAGTTATTTCCCTTGCCAAAGTTCTACCTTCTTATGTTGCCTCCAACCCACTCCCACCCTCCAATTTAAGTTGCCACTTGCTCTACACACCTTTCCTGTCTTCTCCTTTAGAGCATGTGTCCTTTAGGGACCAATCTGAAAAGAAGAATGCAGTTTGTAAGTCATTTATTGCAAGACTCGTATTGGCTGTAGGAATTTGCTCAGCAAGTCTGGAAATCATAGCGTGGGGCTGTTGCGAAGGGCAGCCTGGAACTCTTAGAACCTGGACTGATACCACTGTCCCTTTGTGGCCCAAATCATCATTTCACTGAGATTTATTCTATTTAGTAAATTGCTCTTTCTCTCCTTTGCTACACTGAACTGAAGAGATATATGAATAGTTGTCAAAACTTATTCTCAGAATAGATTGTATTCTTCCATCTCTTTCTTAAACTCTATGAAATATTTTTTCTGTGAGATTTAAGGTTACCTCTGCTGTCCTTATTCATACCCCTTTACAGCACTTTAACACTTTGAATTCTAATTTCATTTTCAGTTTGTGTCTCTGATGGAATTGTATGTGTGGAAACATACAGTCTTTGTTGCATTACTTTTATATACCCAATGCTGAATACTTCTTATACACTTTATTATTTTAATTTTTTAGTACTGTATATGTATTTAGTACATGATATCTATATCCGTGAGTGTGCTGGTGCATGCATATAACATATCCTAATTCCTTGCACCTTACAGATTTAATGAGACTTCATGACAATAAAAGAAATCAATTCTCCATATATGTATGTATATAGATGGCTTAATGTCATGTAAGAAAAATCTAGAGGTCAAGTCACCTTTGTTGTTTCACCTGGACCTATTTTCAGTTGCTGGATTCAAAAGTATTTGAGACTTACAGCAGAATGAAATTTTTAGTTTTAGGGCTTATTATCTTACTTAATCTTTCTCTATTTGTGTTTATAACTTCATTTTATCCTATTCATCATGTTAAATTCCATTAGTTTTTTTTCTGTCTGTTTTATGTACAGTGGCTTTTAATTTGAATATGTAAGTTAGCTGCTATAAATTCTTGACTATTTCCCACAGGCATATTTATTCACCTATCTACTTGTTCATTCACTCCTTAAACAGTTATTAAATGGTTTGTTTTGTAATAGGCATTGGACTAGATGCTAGACCAGGCAGACAAAGCAAACAGTTGGGCTAAAAGGCAAACCTGAAAAAAGAAATACACATACTTTGATGTTAAAACCTCTCAGGAGGTTTTTTGTCACACGTCACAAAAATGTCAACCTGAGTGAGCCTGAGCGAAGTCTGAGTCAAAAGTCCGTCCTGAGATAGTGGACTGTCCAGGTCACAGCAAGAGGGGAGGGGTTCTGTTCTTGGTGCTCGGCATTGTAAGTCACACTGCCCATTAGCCATGGCCTTGGGTAACATCAGCAATCAGGTCATCACAAAAATCAGAAAGAAGTAATTGCCAAGAAAACACTACGGATAGGAAAGTTTTCAGTGCCGTATTTTGGAAACAGAAGAGACACAATGAGGAAGTGTGATTTCTACATATTAAAGAGTGAAGTTGGAGAAATTTGTTAAATAAGGTGCACCTGGATTTTAAAGTCTGGAGTGCCATCGATGAGATAGATAGACTCGAGGGTAGAAGCTACAGGAAAATGGAGCGGCAGGGCTGAAGGCTCCAGACAGCAACAGCCGGACGGGCTAAGGGAGTTGTGTGTGACTCAGTGGCACAGGCACACAATTTTTATCTACAGATGAGAGAACGATGATTAAAGAACTGAGGCCAGAATGAGACACGGAGTGGGCATGCAGTGTCCGAAGAATAGACTGGCTCTGCAGATGAACTACTTTCAAATTTGTAAAGCAAGAAGTTTATTGTGTAATTAGACATCAACATGGAGGCTCCACATATAAAATTCACTTAAGAAGCCAGATTGATAAGGCTGGCACTCAAAATGAGATTAATTAGGAGACAATTTCAGTATCCCAGTGGAAAGAAGAACAATGCTCCCACACCCCGATTTTTATTCTTTATTAGTACGTGTTAGCAGAGTATGATTGCATTCTTCATGGGGAATTGGAACATGCCCGCAACACACCTTAAAACCTTCTTCATCCCCTTCTATTCCCAGCCTTTCTCCCTCCCTCCCTCTCTCTCTTTCTCCCCTTCTCATTTGTAGAAGATCTAGCTTTTTTTTTTTTATTTATATTTGGTTTTCTTGTATAAGAGAAGCCATGTGATATTTAAGCTTGTGTGTCTGATTTATTTCACTTAACATTATAATTTCAAGTTGCAGCCATTTTTCTACAAATGACTCAAGGGTACCCTTCTCTATGGCAAAGTAGTATTCTGTTGCTTATAAATACATTTTTGTCCATTGGTAGGCACATTGACACTTCCAGGACTTAGCTGTTATGAGTTGTGCTGCTATAAACATGGGCTATGCATACACTGCATTGAGATAGAGAGATAGAAGCATTTTAAAATAGTTTGTTGAAAGTAGCAATTACCTAGGACTCGAAGATCTTAGTTCATAATGGTACACATAACAATATAGATGCATCTCAAATACATACTTGGCAAAAGAAGTCAGACACAAAAATGTAGGTAACGCATTATTACATTTTACATAAAATCTTAGGAAAGGTATACTAATCTCCACGGACAGAAAATAAGGCAGTAATTGCATCTGCCCATATGGGGAGGACCAGTTGCATAAAGACTCAAGAGAACTTGTGCTGATTGAATTAATACAAATCCTTATTGTTGTGGCTTCCTGGGATATGGAGTTTTTGAAAATTAGCTAATTATATACTTTGGTGAATTGTATTACTTATAAATTATATCTTGATAATGTTTTAAAAAGAAAGACTTAAAAAAAGAAAAAATTCTTACTTTGAACTTGGATTTACCTCAAATTTATTCTGACTGATAGTTTAAAAAGAGATAACAAGATGATATAGGGAAAAAAATGTTACTTACTTTCCTCAAATTGGGCTAAAAAATATTATGAAAATTTGCAGCTTATATATTACTCTTGTTAAAATAACCTTCATTCCTCATTAAATGGAAGCATTTATAAATCATGTATTATTCATTAAAACTGTGTGGCTAAAAGCACAATAGGGTATTTTTAAAATTTTCAATTAAACAGCATTAAATCCTTCATTATTTAATGGTAAAGTCAACATAAAGAGATGGTAAACATTTTAGATATTCTAGACTTTTAGCGTTTGATGCTACCTTAATGTTCATCTAGAATAATGAATTACCTACCAAACCTTTACTGATATTTCCAACTGTCTATGTCATGGTATGGATATAATATCTGAATATAATAATGTGGGTGATCTGAATTAGATTTGAATATGTGTGTATAGGACCCGAATGGAGCACATCTTTTAAAAGCTCGGAAGCTCAGAAAAAAAATGGGCGAAAGAGTAGAATAGTGCCTCAAAGTGCATTTTTTTATGCTCCTTGAAAAGTAAAAGTGGTCGTAAGGAGACAAAAACAAACAAACAAACAAAAAGACCTTATTCTCCTTGTTATCTTGTAATGTCTGTTTTGTGTCAGTTTCTTACAGAAAATTCCATTTATTGTCTGAGAAGAGGCATCACAGGTTGGTGTTGGCAAAATTTCCATTATCCATGGGCTGACCTTCAGTTTTTACACTCTCAAAATTTCATTTTATGAAGCTATCAAGAAATAATATATTTCACAGCAACAAATCCCCATCAAGTACATTTCAGAGTGATGAAGCAAGAATACCGATACCAAGGAAAAGAACACCGATGCCATAGTTTACTGAGAGAAAAAACTACAGCAACCGAACAGCACAGGGGAGCATTGCCAGTGCACCTCCCCTGACATGATTGGAGCGTCACTTGGGAGGGATGTAAGTGACATAGGGAGCACTGGAGGAACTGGAAGTACAGCGACATGAAGGTAAGATCAGCTCACAAGTTTGAATGATGGTAGTGGCAGTGGTCTGTCCAGCGGGAGGGAATGGAAACCACCTGAAGTTCCTGAATCCTTTGGTGGAGATGACAACTGTGCTTCCATGACTCTGTTTTTAAATCATTCCTCCATGACAGGTCAATCCCTTACCCCTTCTAATTCACAGAGTCTTTTATTCAAAATTTTTATTGGTATAAGTTTGCTATCTACGTGAATGTGTTCCTCATAGGGAATTTATCTGTGCATGTATTCTTCTTTGTGATTACTTTAGTATTCAGTTAAATCTTGATTTTGTATGCCCTGAATCATTACATATTGGCACATACAGATGCATCTTTCTTGCCTTCTTGGAGGACAGTTTTGCTTCTCTCACTTCAAGTTATTTTCTTAAAGATAACAGAATTTATAGGTTCTTTAGATAAGCGTTGTGATATATTTTTGTATCTCCCACACTCCAGGCCAGATTTCTTGTGACATACAGTAATAAATACAGAATTGTTGATTATTTGATTCACCTGCATGACTCGATGCAAAATCCCTCATCAGCCAAAACTAGTATCCATATGCTTAGTATGGTAAATAAGTTACAATTTTATGAATATATATGTATGTGTGTACATGTATTTACACAAACATGTGTAAAAGCTTCTTGGATAGACGCTTGTTTCTTGTCAATACTAGTGATGTACTGGAAAATGTTTTATTTCAAAATATTTCTTTTCGTCTATAGAGGAAAGTATTTATTTTGTTGGTATCACTCAAGACTATTATAGTTATCAGAAAGGCAGAAAAAATATGCTGAAATCAATTGTTGGGAGGCCTCAAGAGTCAGCTGTAGCCAAGCACCTTAAGATTACTTCTGGAACACTTTCAAAGAACAGTACAGAGGGCTGCAGCCTCTCTGATCAGGAATCCTGGAAGTCAAGGAGTTGTTGCTCTAATTCCTGGTTCCAGAATCACTCCAGTTCTGCTATGACCTTAGCAGGGAGCAAATGGGGCAGCATCACAATTACTAACTCCACGACTCATCCCTGCAGCTGAATTTCATTGCAGCAAAATGAACGTCCTTTAATTCTCCATCTCATTGCTTACAAATGCGGAGACCAGTTGCTGAAACTTCTGGTAAAACTGAGAATAGCAGTTCTGAGATGTCTTAAATTTACTGACAAAGACTGGAAGGTGGAAAAGAGAAATGCAGGAAAGCAATCAGTTGACAGCTATGGGCCGAAGAACACAAAACACAGTTTCATGTTTTCGAATGTACACTGAAGCCTGAACTAAGTTCCATCATGACCACTCAGCACCATCACACCCTGCTACAACCCTAACCAACCCAGAATCATTGCTTCCGTCTGTGGATTGATTTTCTATACCAATGCTTTCCTTGCTCTGCGTTATCCTGGCTTTTTTATCCATGACCAATGTAAGATCAATGTAGACAATGTGTTTTACTTTTCCAAATTTTTGTTATAAAAATACACTTCCTTCTACCTTGCTATTGGTAGTCACAGGAACATATCTCAACTGCCTGCTGAGACGTCTTCATTTTCCAACCCCCCAAACCCAGGGCAGTGGGTCACAAGAGGCTATGGGCCAAAGAACACAAAACACAGTTTCATGTTTTCAAATGTACACTGAAACCTGAACTAAGATAATTCTCAGTATTGGTTGTTCTCTACCCTCTGTCTACTCAGCATCTACCTGATTCTTCCTCCTGAACCAACAACAATTTAAACCACATGATGCCACCATCTATGCTTCTGTCTTCCACAATGCAAGCACTTCGTGAATAAGTGAAAATTCACTCTCCTTCAGATAAAAACAACTGTTGTTTCCTGTAAGACACACAGAAGAAAACAAACTGCACCAAGATCATAACTTTCACCAATCTGCTTGTTTTATCTTCCACTGAAGAATCTCAGTAGTCATAGAAACATAGCTTGGATTAATCTGCTTCATGATAAAAGGTAACTTTCTGTTACTCTGCATGCCATTTTTAAGTAGGAAAGAAACAGTATTCTCCCATAATTGAGACAGTCATTATCTGGCTAATAAAATATACAAAAAAAAAAAAGATGCAAAACAAAACCAAGACCATGATTCAGCTGTTGTGCTTAGTAGGAGAAAGTATAATCAAGGGAAGAAATTGTGGCAAAGTCCCATGTCCCACTGATAAATAATCTAAAATATTGGTATGCTACTGAAAGTATTTTTGGAATATTTTTCCTTTTTGACAAAGAGTAATCAGCTCACCTGGGGTGATAGTAGGCATTTAATGGAGGAAACAGAAACAAGACTATTTGTCTCTCACGCAATTTCTCAGTTGATTTCTTTGTGAAGGCAGAGATGCATTCTCAAGGGGGAGATTTTCCTTAATAAGACACTAACAAGATAAGAAACGTGTATCTCACAGTACCGATCCGTTCCAGTGGCAAACAGCAAGTGAAGAAGGAAAACAAGAAGTGGCAGAGGGAGGGTGAGAACTGCATCTCAATGGCACATCCCAGGAACGCTTCAGTGAGATGTAGACTTTCTAGTAATCACTGCAGACTGAGGAAGGAGAGGGTGACCCATGCAGATATAAATCTCAGGAGAGGGTCAAGGGTGTAACAAAAAAAAATGCGAGTTAGCTGCGAGTCTGGAGTGCAGTAGGAGTAAAAAGGTTCCCTGTGTGCTTGGAGTTGTGAGCAGGAATAGAAGAAGAAATGTAGAGGAAGAGATGCAGGGAGCCAGAGAGTGTAAAGGCCTCGCTCTGGCCATTTAAAAAACATCCACTAAAGTCTTCAAAATAAACCCAGATCAAAAAAGGATGGAGATTCCTTAAGCTGATACAGGAAGTTTATGTAATCATCTGGACGGACTGTACATAAAGGTGAGACGTCGACACTGTCCTCTTTAATATCAGGGTCAAGTCAAGGGTGCTCGCTTTCTTGTTCTCATTATTTTACCATTGCTCCGCAGGTCCTGGTCTGAACACTTCAGGAAAGCCAAGCTACAGTGATAGAAAGAGAAAAGCCTGTCAGGATTGCAGATGATATGATTGCTATTAAAAATTGCTACTCAGAGTGGGATGGTGGTGGCATAGAATTGAAATCACAGTCATTTGAAAGACAGAGGCAGTATCTTATGTTCACGTTGTAAGTCTGTGAGGAGCCTGAGCAAAGTCTTAAGATGCCAGCTCAAAAATAAAAACCAACGTAAAATCATCACTGACTCCCTAGATAATATAATTAGTTAAAAGTTTTGCAGGAGTAGTAGATGCCAAACCAGTATGCAAAATAAAAGTAATGCTGTATTAGAATCTGGAATTTAACACACATGACATCCATGAATAAAGCACAAATAAAAGTTCATGACCTCTGTTAAGAAGATGATAACACTTATATTAGGATATTATAGAAGGCCAAAATATGGAAAAGTATCCATGATTTTAATTAGGAACATCCCCTATAATGAAAAACCACTTCTTCATAGAACTATTATGATCAGTATTTCTGTAGGACTCCTGTAGAATTTTACAAACTGGTTTAAAAAATTAGTTAGGAGAATATAAGGCCGAAATAGCTCTAAAGATGAACAGTGTCTTTACTGTAATGAAAGTCACTCTGATACTATGGTAAATTTAATGGTGGGAATTGGTTCAAGGGTAGTATTTTAGATAAATAGAACAAAATAGTTCTGAAATTATCACATTCATACAAAGAATTTTAATTTAATTTATGACATTCAATAGTGTAGATTAATGAAAAAAAAGTGAGATTTTCCATACATGGTTCTGGGAACACTGGGGTCAGACTACCTTTACATCATTCAATCAACTGAAAATTGATAAAAGTGGAAATTGAAACCTCTATTAGTGTTATAGAACAGGAGCAGGATAGATTTCACAGCAGAGAAGAGTTTATTAAACAGGAACAAAATAGTGAAAAGTAAAAGTCGAATACAGATAAAATATACTATTGAATTAAAATTAAGAACTGACTATCACAAGACATCTTAAAAACCACAAGTGAAGAACAAAAAATTTCAGTAACAAATGAAACCAACATACACTCCTGCATAAATTCAGAAGATCAACAATACTTACTTGAAAAATCTTTACACTTGTAAGATAGAAAACAGAAGAAATGGACAAATTCCTAGATATGTATGAATTATCAAAGCTCAATCAAGAAAATACAAAAATTCTGAATAACCCAGTATCAGACAATGAAATTGAAAGTGGAATTAAAAACTTACCAACAAAGAAAAGCCCAGGTCCTGATGGATGCACTGTTGAATTCTACTAGAAATTTAGAGAAGATTTAAAGCCAATACTCTTCAAACTCTAAAAAATTGCAAAGGGAGCAATACTCCCAAATTCATTCCTGGATGTATGTATTATTACCCTGATACCAAAACCAGGGAAAGACACAACCAAGAGAGAGAACTACAGGCCAATCTCCCTAATAAACACAGATGCAAAAATGCTCAATAAAATACTGGCAAAAGAATGCAGCAAATCATCAAGAAGATTATACACCATGACCAAGTGGGATTCATCCCAGGGATGCAGGGATGGTTCAACATACACAAATCAATAAATGTAATACATCGTATCAACAGAGCCAAAGACAGAAGTCACATGATTATCTGAATAGATGTGCAAAATGTTTTTGATGAAGTCCCATACTCATTCATGAGAAAAAACCCTACAGAAAATCGGAATAGATGGTCTTTGTCTCAATCTGATAAAGGCCATCTATGACAAACCAATAGCCAACATCATACTAAATGGATAAAAACTGAAAGCTTTCTCTCTAAAATCAGGAACAAGACAAAGATGTCCACTATTTCCACTTCTATTCAATATAATTCTGGAAACATTAGCCAGAGCAATTAGACAAGAGAGAGAAATAAAAGGAGTAACAACAGGAAAGGAAGAAGTTAAATTATCATTATTCATCGAAGACCTCAAGAACTCCACCAGAAGATTTCTAGATTTAATAAGCAAAATCACCAGCCTAACTGGATACAAAGTCAACACTCAAAAATAGCATTCCTGTACTCAAACAACAAACTCACTGAGAGAGACATTAGGAAAATCACACTCTTCACAAAAACCGAAATATTTAGGAATCAATGTAACAAAGGAAGTAAAAGATCTGTGTATTGAAAATTATAGTACTCTGAAAAACAAGATCAAAGAGGATATCCAAAAATGGAAAGATATTCCTTGGTCATGGATAGGAAGAACCAACATAGTGAAAATGGCCATACTCCCAAAATTGCTATACAGATTTAATACAATCCTGATCAAAATACCATTAGTGTACCTCACAGAACTAGAGAAAACATTCTGAAAATTCATTTGGAAACAGAAAAGACCTATAAAAGCAAAGGCAATACTGGGCAACAAAGGCAAGGTAGGAGGCATCACAATCTCTGACTTGAAATTATACTACAAGTTTACTATGGTAAAATCAGCATATACTGGCAAAAATCCCCCAACCAAACAAACAAACCAAAAACAGACCTGAAGATCAGTGGAATAGATTAGAATATGCAGACAAAAGTACAAACACACTCAGCTCAGCCACCTTTCGCTCCTTGTTGAAACAAAATACCTGATGCCCAAAATTAGGGAAGGAAAGGTTTATTCTTATAGTTTCTTGGGAGTTTCAGTCCATAAGTTGGCTCCAAGGCAGCATGGGATGATGGGGCTACAGTTCATGGTGGCTGCAAGCTGCAAGCCTCAAGCCACGCTGGTGAGGGAGAGAGACGGAAGCACTTTTACAAAGGGGCTAAACATGGTTACTGGAGAAAGCTATCCTCTTTAATAAATGGTGCTGGAAAAACTGACTCTCCTATATACCAACAACTAAAACTATACACATGTTTATCACTATGCACTAAATTAAAGTCAAAATGGGTCAAAGATCTAAATGTTAAATACTAAATCTGTTAAAAGAAAGTAATAGAAATCTTGAAGACTTAGGTGTAGGCCGAGAGTTCAGGAACAAAACCCAAACTGCATGGGAAATACTTCAAAGAATCAACAACCGGGATCTCATCTTATTAAAAAGCTTTTGTACATCAAAAGAAATCATCAACAGAGTGAAAAGACAATCCACAGAGTGGAATACATTTTAGCCAATTTTCCCTCAGAAAAAAGAATTTCCATCTAGAATATATAAAGAATTGAAAAAACTCAGACTCCTTAAATTCAAAGACCCAATAAAAAATAGACACCTGCAATGAATACACTTTTCTCAAATGAAGAAATACAAATGGCAAGTAAATATATGAAAAATGTTCTACATCACTACTCATTCAAGAGATGCAAATTAAAATAACACTGAGATTCCATCTCACCTCTGAAAGAATGGTTATCATCAAAAAAACAACCAATAACAAATGCTTGAGAGACTGTAGGGAAAAAGCTGCACCTCTCCATTGTTGGTGGTAGTGTAGTTTGGTTCAACCATTGTGGAAATCAGTGTGGAAATTCCTCAAAAAACTAGGATTAGAGGGCCCATTCAACACAGTTATTCCCCTTCTGGGTATCTTTCCAGAAGAATGAAAAACATACCACAGTGATATATGTGCACCCGTGTTTATATCAGCATGATTTATAATAGCTAAATCTTGGAAATAACCCAAATGCATATCCAGCAAGGAATGGATAAAAAAAGATGTGGCATTTTTATATAGTGGAGTACTACTCAGCCATAAAAAGGATAAACTTGAGGCTTGTATAGGTAAGTGGTTGCAATTACGACCATATTCATAAGTGAAATAAATCAGACTCATGTGTGTAAACATCGTATCTTCTTCCTGGTATGAGACACTGAAAGAGTAAATAGGGTCTAAAGTGTGTGATAGATATTGTGAAATGGGGAGAAGTTATTCAAAAGGAGAAGAAAACGAGGATGGATAAAAAGGGAAAGGATTGAAGAGAAAAGAGAAACTATGCAAGTCAGTTATACTCTTAGTGTCTCTTAGTTCATTGAAAAGGAAAGCTTGTGCTAATATCGATCAGAAGCATTTTTATGCCCTTATCTTATATTCTATTGTTGTGTTGTATTCTACTGTTCTCGTATTACTTTGTCATGATTTTGGTTTAGCTTTTTCCATAAAATAAAAGACAAAACAAAATAAATCAAATAAAACTAACAAAGGATTATCGTTCAAATCAATCAATAAGAAAAAAGAACCAATTAAAATTGAATGAAAAACGCTAACAGTCGCCTCATGGGGGAGGTACATGGATGACCTTTGAGGACATGAAAAGTTGTTTTGAGACTCATCAGCAGTTCTAGCAGTGAATATTGACATCTCAATAACACATCGTTTTAAGACACAACGTGTTGACAAGCACAGTACAAATGCTTTGGAAGAGATTTTTCCAGTGTGTGGCTGAGTTTGATCAGGCGCAGTTCTGTTTCAAGATACATACACTGAGGACACTGCATATGTGCAGCAGGTAGTTTATAAGGAAGTAGAATTAGCAGTACACAAAAAGCTGACATTTTCAATGACAATCTCTTGTAGATAAACAATTTTGTTTTGTTCATTTAGTATAATAATATTAAATAGTGAAAATAGTGATAGTTTGTAATTGTAGCGATGCAATTCCAAAGCATAATATTCCAAGGTGTAGTAGATTGGTGACTGGTGGTCAATTTGAACACCAGTTGAATTGAATGAGTTCAGTCCACCTGAGGACTGTTGCCAGTATAAAAAGGAAACCTGGAGAGGAAGAGTAGCATTGTGGGTTCTCCGAAGTGAGTGTTGTTTGGAGCTGTTAGTTCTTTTGGAGCCCTTGGCTCTCCTGGGAGAGCTTGTCATGCTGGCTCCCCTGATATGAACTCAGCTGTTATCGTTGGAGAAGCTTGGGACCTCGTTGCTGAGAATGGCTGTGGTTCACTTTGGGGGAGCTTTGGTCCTTACTTTGATCATCACTTTCTGGCTCCAAGGGGGAAAGATGTGTGCTGTTTAATCTCCAGGAGGTTTGTCATGCTGACTTCCAGATATGTACTCACTTATTCTCATCATCGGAGGAGCTTGGGACCTCACTCTCTCCGAGGATGGCTGTGGTACTTTTCAGGGGAGCCCTGGTCCTTATTTTGAGCATCACTTCTTGGGTCCAATGCAGAACACTAAGCCTACTACATAGATCCTTCAGCCTGCTGGCATAGACTTTCTAGCTTCCACCACTGACCTTGGGACCTTCCCAGCACAGATCCATAAAATAGACTTGCATGAGTCATTGTCGTGGTCTCTAGGTTTTCATCTGAACTCGTGCAGGTTATTGCCATGGGATCCAGGCCTCCAGCTGGATTCTCCAGGTCTTTAGTGTTGTGGACAGATTTCCTGCATTTTCTTTGTATTTGACTCCTTCGATGACCATTATAAATAATACTGTAAATGATGTGTCCTGTATGTAATTGTTCTTTCAACCCCTGACTACAACACAAGGTATAAATCTAGGGACCATGCACAATACATTATCATCATTTAAAAATTAGAGTACACTGTACTAATGATATATTTTAAGCCAGCAAAACATATGTAAAAATATATAAGGAGGCACAATGGGCTGATTATTATAAAAAATCATGGTTTCTTCTTGAAGTGAGTGAATTGCTATGATTGAGAAGGATGCAGAGGTATCAATGAGGCTCCTAAAATACTAGCCATGTTATTATATAACTTTGTTTGTGGCTCTCTGTTCCTTTAGTTAATAGTTTCTATATTGAAATATGCTTTAAAAACTATCTAAACCTAATATATATGTACTAGTCAAGTTTTATTTTCCAGAGGAACAAACAAAAGAAGATTGATTGAATTTTGAGAATCAGTTCACAAAAATTACAGAGGTTAAGCAGTCCACAATCTTCCATCTGCAAGCTGGAGGACCAGGAGAGCCAGTAGCCTAACTGATTTCTAGTCTGAAATCCTAAGGACCAGGGAAAATAATAGTGTAAGTTTCAGAATCCAAGACCAGAGAACCAGGTGATCCACTAACTGAAAGTAGAATAAGGTGGATGTCCACTTGAAGAAGAGAGATTGCAAATTTATCCATCTTTCTACCACATGAAATTAACCATCATAGCGTCTATATTCATCAAACTTTCATTGCTCAGATCAAATACCCAACATACACAGCTTCAATGGTAAAGGGTTTGCTTTTGTTCATGGTTTCAGGGGATTTAGTCCATGGTAAGTTGGCTCCAAGGAAAGAACATTATAGAGGAAGAGCAGGTGGAGCAAAGCTACTTGGTTCATGGTGTACAGGGAACAGAACAGGAGAGCACTGAGCATCTGCGACTGAAGGCCTGGGAGCTTCCTGGATAGCCACTGGCGTTAGTTCACAGTGAAAGGCTAAACAAGTGAGGGTCTGAAGTCCACAGGTGATGTCACAAGCAGAAGATGCAGAGTGGAGATTTTCAAAGGCAGTTTGAGTCTTTCTCCTTTCCATTTCACTCCATTCAGGTCACAAGCCTACTGAGTGGCACCATCCACAGCCAGAGTGGGTCTTGCCAGCTCAGTTTGTTGCCTGCCTGTCAGTCATCTCGGGAAGCACCACATGGACACTCCAGGGAGTGTGCTCCTAGGCATTTTTAACCCAGTTAAGTTGACATATCAGAAGTATCCTGACACAAAAATGAGCCATTGCTATTTATTTGTCATTACAAAGCACTTGGAGATTTCTAAACTATTTCAGCACATATTTTTACACAAAATACTTTTATAAATATACTCATGTGTCTCTGGTTTATTGGTTTGATCTGCAAGCCAAAATGTTGCAGATTTCCCAAAAAATCTACACCATCCATGAAACTTGTTTTCTGGTAGAGAAAAAGTTAAGTGAAAGAGGTTTTATCATAATGCAAATATTCTGTTTTACCTGTTTCAACACAAAAATCCTGTGAACTACTGAGTCCTAGATCAGAAATTCTGCCAGGTATTTTACAGATATACTTCAGTTAATGCCTGTGAGTGCACGAGGCAACTGCTGTTCCTTCTAATTTGCAGAGAAAGAACACTGTCAAGATGCTTGAGTATTTTACAAATGACTACACTGCTATAAAGAAGGAGTGGTTGACAGAACCCACGCCTGGTCGGGATTCTGAAGCCAAATCTCTTCCCATAGAACATAGCCAGTCCCTTTAAAGGGGGAGTCAAATTGCCAGGTACCAGGGAGGCCAAACCCAGTGTTCTTGAAGGAATAAGAGCTAATAAACATTTGATGAACCAAGGCATACGCAAATGAATTTCCTAACGTATTGCCCCAACCTGGATATTATTTTAGTTCTAGTCTGTGATTGTTTTTCCACATTTGGTTATAACCTTATGTGGACAGGAAAACAAAAACTCATTTAATAGTTGGAAGTCACTTTTTCTTATGCACAGAAAATTTTAGACAATGTGCTAAATAAACAATTAAACTGTAAACCATTCCTTGTGTTTTTCTTCTTTTTTTTTCCCATGATCGCATACTAAGCCTAAAAAAACAAGGATTTTAACAATATACTTTACAAGTAGTGGGAACTAGTGATGTTAATAAGCTCTTCTATGAAAAAATTTATAGGATAAAGGTTTCAAATTATAAAACAGGAGTTAGTCTTCTTTATTACCAATTCAGTAATTTCCTAAGATGATGAAGCTATTGCAGAAAAGCTATGTGGTGCTCATCGAGGTTTCTTCAAACTCAAACTACACTCAGTTTACAGAATGGAGAGACTCTGTCTCCACTGAAGTAGCTATGCATGTTGAATAATTACTATGCTTCAACAGTTTTGTAATTTATATGCAAGATGAATTAGACAAGCCAGCAACTGTACTATCCCCCAAGACCTCTATCTACCAGTTTGGAAATGTTTTGCTAATAAAATCATAAAGCTTTTATTATAGAATTAGTGAACTGGAGAAGAACATTTATTTGCATGTCATACATGTAGTACAGTTTTGAATCTATAAATAATGAAATAAATACTTAGATTATACCTGTAAATAATTTTGAGGTGGTGCTCAGAAACTGAGGCTGAGAACGAGCCTGCTTGAAGGCCAGCTGATAATTTTCATGGCAAAGCAGCTACAGATTACACTATCTTCTGTCTCAAACAGTGGAGAAAAGACAGGTTGTCCATCTTCTGGGCAATTTACATTCAATATTGATGAAACAATACTTCTGAATAAATTCACAATTCCTTCCTTCTTCCCTCTATTGGCCCCACCCTCCCTTCTCTCCTTCCCTTTTTCCTTCCTTTTTTTGGTCCTCTTTCCTTGCTTCTCTTTCTTCATTTCTTCTTTCTACACTCCTTTCTTCATTCATATTTTTTCCTTCCCTTCCTTTCCTTTTCCTTCTAATTTAAAGAGAAGAAAGACAGCAAAGATAGAATTGTTGAAATAATTATTATTACTGTTACTGCAATAAGAAAAACTGATTTTGAATCATGAAGCAGTAACTTTAATAAAAGTTTTGTGTTGACAGTAAAACTGCTGCCTGAATTTACCATAAATCCTAGACTTTGCAAATAACATATTTGACTTACCAGACAAAGTTGGATGTGGCAGAGAGAGTACCTCTGGACTAGAAATGGGACAGATATTTAATGATGACCCTAGACATGTTCACCCTAGAGAACTGATTCAGTTTCCTCCTCTACAAAATGAAGTATTTATTAAAGGAAACTCAGATGAGTTTTTTTATGTTACAGCAAGTTTACAACAGCAAAGGTCCATGTGAGGTATTACCACCTTAGAGCAAGAGAATGTTTCCAATTACAATGACTGTAATATTCCCTGGATTTACGGTAGTTCTTTTTAGCTATTTTGAAGTAGAAGAGTAATTTGAAAGTGGAAATCTTTCCACCTGGCTTTTGGTAATGAGTGAGTCGGTATTTGATGTTAGGGGTTTGGAAGATGCATATGAGTATATCATTTTACCTAAAGCAAATCAGTAGAACACTTTGCCTCAGAGCCACAATCTTATTCAGTATTCAACTTGTCAGCTACATTGCAATCGGGAATATTTTAAACTGATTTTATATTAAATTGAAATGCATAATGCAAAGTACATAAATATTTATCCAAGCTATCAAATGCACCAAATTTTCACAGTGACAGTAAATATATATGCATATATTTTAAAAGATTAGACGTATTCGTGTTTAATTTTTACTATGTTTCCATAATCCCTTTTCATTTAACTTCACTGGTTGGCCTGCATTTTCAGGTGACTGTGAGATCTCATTCCTCAGACCACGTGCCTCCCTTAGCCTGACTGTATTCAACTGAAAAGTAGTTGCTTGAATTCTGTTCCTTTTTACCCTGTGGAAGGAAAGAGAAGATTTTTGGCCTCAAGTGAATGGACTGCGGGGCACCAGCATCTATCTCCACTTACTAACCTTTGAATACTTGCTAACCTTTGAATAGATTGAAAAAAAAAAGCTTAGAAAAGAGTCTCAAAAAGAATTATGGATAATTCCAGCACCAAGGGAAGCTGAGTCAGAAGAATCTCAGGTTTGAACTGCCCTTGCAAACTTAGGTGGTTTCGAAAATAAAAACAAAGAGGGCCAGGAATGTGGCTCATTGGCAGAGTCCCTGGTTTGATACTCAAGAACTGAAAAAAAAAATATGGAGATTCAAAGGGCTGTATTGAAAGGTGAAAATTCACTAATTATCCATAAATTATTATGCAAATTTCTACCATTATTGCATTTGTATTGACCTATGTCCAAATCTCATCTTCCACCCTGGCTAATCGTGAAACCTTTAGGAGACTCTTGTTGAGTTTTAGTTTGGTTACTTATTCCCATAAAATAAAATAAAACGAATCCTGTACACTCTCTGAGCTTTGTCTATAGAATTATAGAAACACTAAGCATAAGATTGCAAAGGAGATTTTCATTGTTCTTTACAAAAGCATACATTGAGATTTAAACAGATGAAAATTCTGTACTTTCCTTATATTTGCTTTATTTACAGGAATAATCTTTTATCCCCTAGGAACTACCAAACACAGCTTGCTGCATTTATATCCATAGACATGCAGCATTTACACTTTTTATAACTCGAACAGAATCAGTTGCTACTGTTTGACTTGTTCAGAAACAAATGCAGTGGCAATGTAGTAATCCCACCAGCACTCAGAGTAGATCGGTCTCTAATTACATGGTGTGTGTAGGTACAAGAAGAAAAAGCAGTTTGTTAGTATTTTATGTTTTGCAATCTCCACCCACAAACCAGAATCCTCATATAGGCAACGCCTTCATTCTTGCAGTAGGATTCTCTTGATCATGTACCAGACATAGTCTTGGATTTCAGTTAGAAAGGGAAGGGAACAATGACTGTGTTAGCCAGGTTTCCTGTTGATGGAGAACAATACCTGAGACCTGTAATTTAAAGGTGGAAAGGTTTAACTTAGTTTAATAAGCAGAGGATTCAGTCCAAGCTCAGAGAGTCCCAGGAAATGGCATGGTGAAGGGGCATGATGAATGGAAGCTTCCCAATCCAGGGCAGTGAGAGAGTAGAGAATGAAAGGACAAACAGGAGAGGGAGATACACCCTCCAAAGTCACTCCCACAGGGACACACCCTCCCACCAGGCACCCTGCCCCTTCTAGTAGCATATGATCTCATCATGGGACCGATTCACCGATGAGTATAGCACCCATGAGCAATCACCTTTCAAAAGTTCCATGTCTGAGCACATGAGAATTTTGTATGACATTTTAGGTCTAAACCATCAATCCATCTCCTCCTAAAATTTCTTAGTCCAAATAATCATTTTCCCCTTAAATATAGCCAATATACTGAGCAATA
Organism: Dasyprocta punctata; assembly: GCA_004363535.1. NCBI lineage: Eukaryota > Metazoa > Chordata > Mammalia > Rodentia > Dasyproctidae > Dasyprocta > Dasyprocta punctata. The sequence continues at coordinate 56,348 of RJWM01001273.1, forward strand.
TCTTCATCTATACTTTTTCTTTGATGATCTTATCAATCCTGCAGCTATGTCTCACCTCTATGCTGATGACACTAAAATACATAATTCAGCTTATAAATTTTGTTAGTCTTCTAGACTTGTGTATTCATCTTTCTGTGTTTGTATTTGCATATTTAGTATCATGCCAAAAAGAGAAATTTCCCTTCTCTCTGATTTTCCACAAGTAACCATTTTTGGGTGGTCCATATTTACAACCTAGGAAAATTCTTTAGTTATTCTTTTCAATCTATCACATCTATTGATGCTATACCCCAAATCTGCTATCTCCCTGTCTCCCTCACTTATCATCAACTTAAAGAGGACACCATCCTCATTATCTACACTTTTCCAAGCTCCCCCTTGCTTCTGTTCAAGCCAGCTTCATACAGCCATGAGCTCTTTCTCAAAATGTGTAATCTACCCTCAATAAAGAATATCCGCTCCCCATAAAATGATACGCCCTTTTCACTTGCTGAAATGTACGTGTGGAACTCATTTTCCTGCTATTTCTTTCCTTCTTCTTTTATTTATTTATTTCCTTTTTGGATTGAACCCAGGGTCTTGATCATGCTAAGCTCATTCTTCACCACTGAGCTCTCCCCTTAAGTTCCCCGCTCATTTTTTGATGTGAAGAATTCTCATACATGCTTTATGACTCAACTCTAGCATTACCTCTCCTCTAAACTGGCCCCAAAATAGCCTGAAAAGGAGCTGTTTCCTTTTATTACTGTAGAATCTTCTGATTATGTCTCTACAGCTGTTTTTCACTGGAACTCTTGCAATACGAGTTGTTATTCTGCTCGCCTACCTATTAGGCTATGAAGTTTGATGCCAAAGAATTTTTTTTATCATGTTCATCTTTACATCAACAAAAGCCTAGCATGAAACATGGCAAAACTTGTAGTTCCATCGATACTCTACAGAAAAATAAATGTTACTATATAAAAAGAATAATTTTTCCATTTAAGGTACATTGGTTAAGAGTTATTTGACATTATTAAGTCATCTATTTAGTATTTTATAGTTATATTCCTTTGTTAATATCATCTTCACCCTTCAGGAACTGATAAGTGTATCTGCAACCTAAAATATTTTCTTATCCTTGTCTGTGAAGATGTGAACTAATCTGTAAGGAAAAGGTACTTAGAGAAAGAATTATTAAACCATTGACATGGTTTTAAGACTTTTACCTCTCTTTGGAAGTTGAATTTCATCAGAGCAGACTTGAAGTCTTAGTTTATGAGGGGCATCCTTACAAGTAATGAGATGCTTTAAAGGTAAAAAAGGAAGCCCCAAGGCTGAAAGGGAATAAAAGGTCTGGCTCCAGATATACAGAGATCATAATCCCTGTGCAAATTAATGTCGAGGAACCTAAATCAGGAGGAGGGCCGCATGGTAAGAAAATATTTCAAAATGTTAGTGAGGAAAAGATAAAGTCATCTTGAAAGAAGAGCGTAAGTCTGGAAGTCAGCAGACCTTGACTGCACTCTGCTGCTTGGGAGGTCTTATGCAAATTCTCCACCGCCCTAACAGAACAGGTTCAGTGAGATGTCTGCCTTTGCTTTGTACCTCTTAATTAGAAAAAGATAAGGTGGGAAAATAAATGCCAAAACTATTTTAAGAAAAGAAAAAAAAGCCTTATTAATGTATGCAGCCATTATTTTACTGATAGTATTGCTAATACTAAAGAGATAAAAAGAAAAGCAATAGTCAAAAAACAGGGAGGAGATGGTTGCCCACGCGTGGGGAGCGTATGTCTGCATATACTAACTTAGAAGCATCAAGCTGTTCCATCGAAACCAGAAACCACTTCGCCATCATTGTCACCATTATACATTCTGTGATTTCTTCAAACTCAGATCAAGCAAGAGAATTTTAGAGCCTCTGTGTTTCTCAGAAGTTATTAAATTAATTATTCCTCTATGTCATAGCAGAGGAAGCACATAATTGCTAGAAAACTTGCATAATCCTCCCTAATTTGAGCTGCTGAAACATGAAATCTGAACACCGGCATTCACAGAGCAGAAAGCGGCAAATGAAAATCAGTTTCCATTTCTACCATTGACTAGTCGACTTGATTTCCATTTTCTTTGTCATCTTCTTCTTAAAGACAGAGATCTAATTGGAACACAGACCACACTTCTAACGACCATGTAACATTTTCTAGAAGGTGCTCTGTACTATTATTGGCCTGTAAAAAGTTAATGATGTGTATATGAAAAAAGTGTGGGAAATAAATAATTTCAGATCATCTTTTGCAGATTTGTAATACACTTGAGTATAGTGAACGCTTTCAGAAATTTTGCTTAGTAGTAAAAATCATCTGATATAAAGCTTATAAAGGTGTCTTGTTTGATATAAAATAGAAAGCAAATGCAGCATTCACCATACACACTCTTCATATTTTTTGAGAAATTAGAATTTGTACTACTTATGTTTTCAATTTTGTCTCCTTAGTTTATGTTTCCTAATAAATGTGTCTGCTTTTCAGATATTCATTTGTCTGGAGATGAATTAAGGTTCGGCTACCATCATTTGCCAGGCATTGAGCTAAGCATTTTCTTTCTTACTTTCTTAAAAAAGATTTTTAAAGATTTATTGGCACATTTGAGATATGCATAATGATCATATTCATCATAGGGTATTTGTATCCATACATAACATATTTCGATTCCTCTTTTTTTTCCAATACCTTTTCCTCCCTTCAGACCACCTTCCCCTCTCTATTTAAAAAGATTTGTTTTCATTTAATACTTTTTAAAAATCGTTTTTTCTTTTTCCCTTCCTTCCTTTCCCCCTTCTCCTACCCTAGTTCTTCTTTCATTTTGAACAATATCTACTGTCAATTTTGGTCCTTATTTATGATTTCAGTTTCTCACACCAGGGAGAGAATGCGATGGTTGCAAGTGAGTCTGATTTACTTCACTTAAGAGTGTGGTCTCAAATTGCATCCATGTAGCTAGAAATGGTCCAAACATATTCTTCTTAATGGCACAGTTGTACTCCATTGTATAAAAAAGACCACATCTTCTTTATTCATTCCTCAGTTGATGGGCATTTGGGTTATTTCTAAAATTTAGCTACTACAAACTGCTATAAACTGGGTGTACACATTATCATTGAAAGAAGGCTTGCCATCAAGAAAGCAATCTTTGGCAAATTCTGGAGGGGCTGTGGGGAAAAAGGAACGCTTCTCCACTGTCGGTAGGAGTGTAGACTGCTGCAGACACGTGAATTTAGACTAGATAAATCTAATGTTCCAAATAGACTGAGAGAAGAATGTTACCAGTTTTAGAAATGTGGAAGGTGAGAATTCGACCTGGTTTTTAAGGACAGAGAGGAGGAGTATGGACATAATTGACTACTCAATGTGTCAGGTAGAGGTATTCCATACATATTTGAAAACCAACAATAATTTTGGGGTGGTTTGTTACTCTCATTGTAAGTTAAATTTGCAGGGTAAAATGCAAGCATCATAAGTATACACTTTGCTACATTTTAGGTAAACTGGTTAACAAATGCTACAGTCAAAATAGAGTATTTTGTCCTTAGAAAATTCTCTCGTGTCTTCTTCCGATCACTGTCCTCCACAATACATACATTCCTTCTTCCCACTTCCCTCAGTATCTAAAAGTTTTATACCCTTCTTAGACTCTTACTACAAAACTATCTCAGATCCATTCTGCCTGGCTTCTTATGTTGACACAATGTTTCTAAGATTTGTACATTGTGCTTATCATGAATTCATTCTTTTTGTTTTTAATCAGGGAGCAGAATTCCACTCTATGAGTATCCAACAATTTTTCCTTCATTCTCTTGTTGATGGACAGTTACTTTTGTTTTCTGTTTTTGATAATTCGAAAAACATTGCTATAAACATTCTTGAGTTAGTCTCCTTGTACATACGGACCTTCATTTCTTTTAGGGAGACATTGAGGAATGGGTGCAAATTTTTATTTTGACTCGATGAATACCTAAGAGTACTATTGGCCGTGGTTAAGTTGTTTTAACATGATAAGAAACTACAAAAAAGCTTTCCAAACTACTTGTGTGTTTTCCATGTTCTTTCTACCTGAAGATGAAGTTTAAGTTTTCCAGTTGTTTCATGTACATACCAACATTTGCTGTTCCTATACATTTCAATCATATCTATTCTAATATGAGTGAATTTATCAATTTGTGCATGATTTTGCCTTATTTCTGCACGCAAGTGGCTAATATTTATAAAGAAAGTTCACAACAATGTGCAGGAAATATAGATATCAATCTGTGTTTTTCTTACAGAGTTTTTACTGGAATTTGGTATTAGAGATGTGTTGACCCTATTAAACAAACTCAAAAGTGTTCCCTAGCTCTGTATTTTCAAAAATAACTTAGGAAGATGAGTATTCTTTTCTTTAAATATTTGACAGAATTCACAAGAATGGCTTCTAGATCCAAGTTATTTGGAAGATATTTTGATAATAGATTTTTTAATATATAGTTATTATCTATATTTTCTAGTTCATCATCTTTGGTTTTCTTTTTGTATTTGTTTGTCTGCTTGAGACAGGGTCTCACTCTGTAGAGTTCAAGTTCTCCCTGAACTCTCTCTGTCACCCAGGCAGGCCTTGAACTCACAGTGGTCCTTCTACCTCAGCCTCCAGAGTGCTGAGGTAAGAGTCGTACACCACCACACCAAGAAAGCTCGTCATCATGTATCAGTTCATCAGCTGTGCTGTTCAAGAAATTTCTTCATTTCATCTGAGTCATCAAACTCATTGTCTTTATAGTGTTAAAAGTATTTTTATGATCTTTTAGTATCAATAATATTTGTGGAGTTATACATTTATTTTTCTTTTTCTCTTTTTCAGAACACATATGATTTTAAAAATTGTACTGATTTTTCTCCAAGGACCAACTATGACTTTGTTATTCTCCTCTATTTTATTCTTTCCATTGCATTGATTTCTGTTTCTGGTCTTATTTTTCCTGTTTTTACTTAGTGTAGTTAAAATGTCTTTGTTTTTTCTACTTTCTCACACTGGAAAATTAAGATACTGAATTTAAATGCTTCTTCCTGGCTTATAAAAAATTAAAACTATTAAAATTCTCTTTATGCGCTGTTTTCACTGTTTCCCACGAATTTTGATAGATTGGGTTTCACTACCATACCCTTGGCTGAAAATTCTAATTTCCTTTGCCATTGCTTTCCTTATTCTCGCCTCATGTTGAAGCGACGTACAAGGCTAGTGCTGAGGTTGAGCGAGGCTTCCACAGGCTGAAGGATGCAAACATGGCCAGAGCACCATCTGCGAGGAGAGAGGTGTGGGTGGGCTTCCTTTTCAGCCCTCAGAGCAGAAGGAACCAACCTTGAGGACACTTGGGTTTAGATTTCTAGATTCTGCATCTGTGAGACAGCACACTTCTGTTGTTGTAGTCACCTACTTGTAGTACCTTGTTTTAGCAACCCCAGCCACTATGGTCATACAACACTGGTAATTCCAAGTTTCATTTCCTTTTAGCCTGAAACAAATATTCTTCTGCATTCACAGTAGTGCTGATTTGCTGCAAAGGAAGTCCACCAACTTCCTTCCTTCCTTCCTTCCTTTCTTTCTTTCTTTCTTTCTTTCTTTCTTTCTTTCTTTCTTTTTTTTTTTCCTTCTTTTTTTGATGCCTTTATTTTCACAAGAAAAGTAAGTCTTTTAGATGTTTCAGTGGGCGATATATGGTGGAGCGGGATTATGATGCCTTCTTTTGATTGATATTTAGTTTTGCTCAAGCAAATAATTGAATTGTTGGCAAATCCTTTTCATTTCAGCTGGTTTGGATTTCTTTTTTGTTAGGGAAACAATCTATTGCGTGTTTTACTTTAGTTCCGGGATAGGGCTGTTGCTCTAGTGTTTTGGTCTCCACTTTCAGAGGGATAGCAGTTTCCCACTTAGTGAGTTCTCTCCCTCTCCATCTACCAGTTTAGAAGCTGAGTGTCTCCCAGCACTCGCAGACTCGTGGGGCCTCAGTTGATTCTCTGACGTTCAGCATGTGCTTTCTGATACAACAGGAAATCTTGTCCTGCGAGGTGCAGTATTGTCCTTGACAATAAATGGCATGCGACAATTCTCTGACCGTTGGTAATGTCGTGCACAGTCGCCATGTATCTGGTTCTTTGCCTTGAGAATAACAAGGGTGTCTACATATCTTGAGGTCTGTACTCCATCATACACGATGCTAAACTGGGGTCTACCTTCAGTCGCAGGGGCCCAAGACAAGTTTCTGGTACTGTGCTGCAAGTTTCTCTGTGCCTGGAACCAAGGTTCTCATATATTTATCTAGGTTTACAGTTGCTTATAGCAGGATGGCAATTTCAACCCACTTACTCCATAGTTGTTAGCTATGGCTGGGAGCAGAACTTTCTATAGTCATCTATACTTTGCATCCCTAAACGATGACATTTCACATTGATTTGCAGATAATCTGGAGTAATCACATGGCCAAAGCATGCTATTTCAGTTTCTAAAACAGCAGGTAATTAGAAAATTCAATATTTTCTAATTTAATTAATTTCTGTCATTGAAACTAGAATAAAATCACTGATTTAATTTCTAGACAGATGACAATGGACTTATATTTAAAAATTAGATGCCTCAAACCATAAATTTACAGGTAAAATTACAGTTTCTGTTGAATAATTAACTAAAAAAGTCAGATAGTTTTCTTACAATGACCACATTTATCCTTCAATTTGATTATATGTGTCATCTGCCAATGTTTCTTCCAAAAACATTTGCAGTTTGATATCTACATTTCTCATTACACCCATCTTCCTTCTTTTTCAGAATCTCTTTTTCAGTCCGATATTATGCATTTTTATCTCTGTTCCTTAACCACCCCTTGCACTTTTTCTTTTTGCTTTCAAATTCATCTAGTGCTTTTATTTCTATTTTTTAAAATCATGTGCACAATTTAGTTCTTCAGAATGATGCTCTTCTCTCTTCCTATAAATCTTACCTCACCAGCAACCTCACAAATATTTCCTGGCTTAGAATACTCTGGGTGTCCTGTCTGTCTTCTGTGTATATAAACCCAGCACTTTAAAATTAGCTAAAGGCAAAATTTTCTGCTGTTCCTAATGTCATAATTTTTTTTCCCCTATGGTTGTGTCTTATCTCTTTTGGGAAATATTCCTGAGAATGATTGAATCCATAAAATTTTAGAAAGTCATTAAAAATAAACTGGTCAGACATGCAGCTTTAACCTAATCTTCTGATAACTTATTTTATAGATTCATATTTCAAATAAGAAGCTCAAATTGGAAAAAATAAGTAACATCTGAAATGGGCTTTACAAATAAAAATAATAGTAATGAAAGTAGCTCGTGTTCCCCATTCCTTTTCCTGCAAGCATGCAAATCACTGCTGATAACTTAAGGTACACATTAATTTTCAGAAATGTTTCATTTATAATGAGGCAGAAAAAGTTCTATTCTTGGGTAACTATTTCATAATTCCATTTTAGGTGAAAAGAAATTGAATGGAAACACAGTTCATAAAAAATAGAAGCAGAAAATAAGTAAGCTCCTGACATTCAGTAGAAAAAGCAGCTTAGATGGGAGAAGAAAATTTGGTTCATACCTGTATCAAATTTATCTGCAAGATTATTGGAGAAGTAATGAAAATTTATCTCCTGAGGTCATATAATGTCCATTACTAACTGAGTTCTCAATTACTTCTGTTGTGGATACACACACACACACACACACACACACACCAAAACCTTTAGTGGGTACACCAAAAAAATACACCATAATTATGGTGATCATATTTTCTAAGCCTATCCTCATATCACATGATTGGATAACATTATGGAATACTTCAATCAAAATTCTTTTAGTGTTGAATGTTACTATCTAATAGTAGATTTCCCTTTTAAATGAAAATCTATTAATAAATGATTATTTTGTATTATGCAATAGGCATATTTATCTGTTGCCTTATTGATTTTTTAGCAACAACATTGTTATTGGTAGGTAGATATTATTTATCCTCTTTAAAATATAAAAAAGTTATAACGCAACTAACAACAAAAGATAAAATGTGACTCTAAATCAGTCTGATTCAAAAGCTTTTATTTTTAAAAGTTGCACAACCTTTCAAGAAAGATTAATCAGGAAGCTGTTGAGTATTTAGATTAAAAGCATGTGAGCTGAGATATAAGTGGTAGTAATGGGTCATAAATATGTAATAATATTGATGAGAGCAAATTTTATAGAATTTGGTAATATATTTGTTAGTCGATGAGAAAGAGGAAGAATACAGACAATAAGTCTCAATTCTATCAGGTTCTAAGGGTATTAATAGTAACTCTTTTTTATCCTGAAATAAAAATTACAGACATCTAAAAATGAGTATAATCTTTTAAATATAAAATAAAGAAAAAAGTAAACATATATACTTCAAAGTATAAATCCACAGCAGTTACCCTGGGAAAGGATCATGAAGTTGACGTGTTTTGATGAATGGGTGAAGAATGAATGAATGAATGAAGAGATTTTTCTCATGTTTTTATTCAAATGAGTAATTACTGTGGCTGCTGCAACTACAAAGGCAGATAATGCAGATGGACTTTGTATGGGTAATTTGGACACAATAAACTGTGTCACCAATGGTGCTATGATTTTCTGTACTTACAGAAAAGTCTAGGCAATAGTTGAGTAAAAGGGCAATATTCATAGCATAAGAATTTCTGGAAATTGAATTTATATTGAAACTTTGCCAAACATTTTTCATGTTTAGTGTAAAATAAATTACAAGCTGAGGGACTTTTAAAATAAAGGCCCTTTTACCTATCTGAATGCCTGAAACAACCTGTAAGTCACTGAAGTGTGGATCAATTCTTTGTGGGCATGGAACGGCCAATCTGTAAAATACCAAATACCTGCCCTTAACTCTATCTGCTACTAGCAACTCATAATCATTACGACAGCCACAACTTGAAAACCAAGGCAGCACTGTGTAACAGCAACCAGCAATGAGACAAACCAGTGAGATAGAGAGGAATATCAAGTAAACTGGAGATACACATTCTAAAACTAAAAGAAATGACCTTCAGAAATAGTGGTTGGCATTTTCAAATAACTGACACAAATGAAGGAGAATGGTCTGAAGGGCGAAGACAGCGGGAGGAATTTGGTGGTGTGACACAGCTAAAAGCCACACTGACAAGGACCGAGGGGCATTGAAACTGAAAACCTGAAAGCACGAGAATGAGCATTCCTTTCTCCTTCAACCCGACAGAAACCTGTAGGCAGACATACGTACACTCCACGCTTAGTCCATGACAGACAATTACTGAGAAAATTTAGAAAACCTTGGGGAAAAGATCTGCTCTATAGGAACCACATTCCTGTAGATTGGTAGGACTCTGCGTAAGTGCTATTTCTTGTGGAGAGGATCATAGCTGAACTCTGGGCAGCAGATCATTGGTCTCCACATGCTGTGAGGACAGAAATTCTACCTCCTTTACAGAGGTTTTTGGCCAGTGTCTGTATATTATTTATAATTGATGCATTATTTGTGTGTATTAAATATTTCATAAGATACATTTTAATGGAATAGCAATAATATAGTAAAAAGAATGTAATGTGTGTGCTCTTCTGTGGGAAGGAGAAACCATTCCTAAAATGTTCATGACCAATTAGAACACTGGTTCTCACTGAACAAACTTTCTTCTGCTCCATAGCTCCACATCTTTAACTAAAATCATTGCCACAATCTACAGGCAGCTTTGCAACTTCGACAAAGTCACATCATCGGGTACCATGAGGATCTCTTCTCCTGCAGTTCTTCATGCCCACTGGGCACCATTTCCCATTTCTACCAGGATTCTAGTTTCTTGTTCTCTACTATCTACCATCTTCCAGCATCTGCAGGGAACAGGACCAGATGACCAGTCAGTTGAGGAAAAGTAATTTAATGGTAGAGAGTGCTCATTTAAGAAATTAAGAGCTAAAAATGGATAAAAGGAATTTCATACTATGCAGTGGATAATTGAAAAGTGACACAAACTTAGATTCTGAGTAAAAGACAGTCCATTTTTAAAGCAAAGGAAAAAAGTGGACACACCAGCAAATATTTTATAGTGAGAAAACTGTCAGGGAGGAGGGGAGAGGGAAATGAATGCATAGAATTTTCAAAGGCAGTGATCATATTTTATTTCACAAAATGGGTAGTAGGAAGGTCCTTATTCCATAATTATTTATAATTGATGCATTATTTGTGTGTATTAAATATTTCACACAAATAAGATACATTTTAATGGAATAGCAATAATATAGTAAAAGGAATGCAATTATTCAGCTGTGCATCATGCTTTAGCCACTGTGACATGATTTGTGTTAATTTTAGCATAAATTCTGGGAGAGTGACTGCTATCTAAGTGCTATCCATCAGGTGATCGCTATCATAAGCAGGAGTTCTGAGGTCAGAGAACCTAGGTTCAAGTTTATGCTTGGTTGTAGAACAGCTTTGTGTGATGGGGGAATTTACATAAGGTCTTTAAGCCTCCATTTCTTCATCTGTAAAATGGGTTTAACACCCCCATTGCTATTATTCTTGTTTCTTTGTTCTTCACTAATGATATAAGCCTGTGTAGTTTCAACATCCATGGCTTTCCACTGTTTGCTCTAAGGGAAAAGACTGGCAGGTGTAGAAAAGAAGGCTGCTGATAAGCATGAAAATGATTCATCAAGCAAGGTCCTAGGAGGTAGCAGAGAATGGAGCAATCTTTATTTTCGTTTATAGTTTAAACTGATATCTGTAACATTTCAGAGTAACTAATTTCCTTTTTAAAAGCAATTTTAGCTTTGTGAGATAAATCAAAAAGGCTCTGCTTGGCACTGGGAGTAAGCCTATTTGGTCAGATTTAGTAGGAAAAAATAGCATTGCTTTTGTGGAAACATTTGTCAGACCACATTTTTCCTTTCTTCAAAAGTCATAGCTGAACTTCCATCTCTCTAGAAGAAAAAGGTGCAGTTTTTGTACTTTAAACATAGCATACATAAAACCAGTTTATGTAACAGCTAGGGACCAGAGCTAGGTACCACTTTCGCTTGAAAATGTTTCAATCTAAAAAGTCCATAAGTACCTTACAGAAACAGGGCAGGGACCCAGTTAGAGTGCATGCTTGGATGACAAGGATCTGCCAGAAGTCAGAAAATAAACAGGCTATTCAAATTACTTGTGTTTTGGTGACTATCTGACAGGCAGTGTGACATGGTGATTACTGATGTCAGTAGAGGAGCCGAAGCTTGGTTTGGCACTGTCTGTGTGACCATGGGGGAAAAAAAAAATTCTGTGCCTCAGTTTCCTCAATTTCAATTGGCAATGTTAATAGTACAGACTCATTTAACTTGTAAAATTTAAGTCAATTAATTCCATATTAGTTACTTTTCTCTTGTGCTTTCTTGGGCAGCACATGTACTAAAGTTACCTTTTTCTTGTTGCTGAGACAAAATACCTAATGCCCAAACTTAAAGGGAGGAAAGGTTTATTTAGCTCACAGTTTATAGAGGTTTCAGTCCATAATCAGCTGGTTCCAAGGCAGGGTGGTGTGATAGAGGGGCAACAGTGCATGGCAGCAGAAGGTATAAAAGTTACCAGAGCAAAGAGTGGGAGAGCAATCTTCTTTTCCTCCCTTATATTGTAGTCAGCAAACCCAGCCTAGGGCGAGCTTAGCCCTCACACCATCTCTGAGCTCTACCCTAGCACAGGCTCAGGATATTTACCAAGTGAGGACCCTGAGCCCCTGCTGAGTCACTCAGTTAAACTTCTCAAGTTGACACATTGAATCAACCATAGCAAATACCTTAGAGTATACTGTTCTAAGCAACATGCCAAATATACATCACTAAGTCATAAATTCTGTTATACTTATTTATGTATTTTATTGACATTGTTTTATATCAGAGGAATTCCTATGATAAGAGGCTGTAAAACAATTACCTTTGTGGGATAAAACTGATTATTCTATTGCTGTGATTAAAAAATGCAGTGAAACACAAACTTTTATGCTTGAGAGAAACAGTGGAACCTGGAATACAACATTCTAGGTGGAATATGGTTCAAATATTTACATACATTTGAAACAAAGAATCATTTATGGTTATTCTTACCTTCCAAAAATTCAGATACGTATGAAAACTAGATACACAAAGGTTCATGGCAATATATTTTATAATTTATAATACAAAAATCTTAGGACTGGGAGTTCGGCTCAGTGGCTTAAGCACCTGCTTGGTGGGGCACAAGGTTGTGAGTCTGATCCTCAGTACCGCACACACACACACACACACACAAAAAATAAATAAATAAAAAACTTGACAAGCATCTACATATCCAGCAATTAGAAAGTAATTTACCAAAATATGGCACAATAGTGTAAAGCATTTATTGCTAGGTTAAAATGTCAAACAAAAATAAAATAGTTATAAAACAGTATGTACATTATCATGATACAAAATAAGAATACATGTATTGCCATATATTTATATAAATTAAATGCACAACATAAGTTTGGTAGAACTTTGGTTAATGGAATTTTGAGGGCATTTTTTCCTTTGGGCTTTTGTGTAAGTTTCAAATTTTTGTGATTAAACATATATTAATTTTATAATTTGAAAGGTTTTTGAAGCACGATATAAAATGAATACAGAGACTTGTAGGACTCAAGACATAAACATGATAAGGATAGTAATTTTGACAGAATTGATTACAAAGTTTAAAAAGTAAATATAAAAATGCTTTCCCTTTGACAGAGTCACCAACATTAAGAACCCGAAGCAGATGAGAAATTCGAAATACACCATTAGATAACTGATTATTGGTGAACTTATCCACTTTATAAACTGAACTTTGATTCAATTCTTCACAACAAAGAATAATACAATTATGGACAAATCATTACATGGATTTATTTGTGTACTGAGAACACTGATGTACACTTCATTAGCAGAAACTTTATCTATTAAAATTGTGAGTAATGTAGAACTGCCGTCTACTTTATTGATTCATTTGTTTCTTCAAAATGCATACATCAAATACTCTGCAAATTAAGACACTGAACTAGGCAGTTGAGATAGTGAAATGAATTACATAGTGACTACTCTATAGGTCAGTGCTTAAGTTACAATGCAGTGTGCTATGTTACATAGTAGTGCATGTTACAAATAATGACCTATGTGGTTATATGCAGTTATAATAAACCTATTGTGTTCTTATCAATACTTAAAATTAAATGAATTATGTTGCACCATGAATTGAAGTTTACATCACTAGCATTAAGAAGTTTTATTCATTAACTCATTGACTATAGAAATAATACCAAATATACACCGTATACCAAACTGTGTGATACAGTGGTTTTTAGAATTTTAGGGTCAAGTATTCTCTTCTTTATCAATCTAATTTCATGAAAATTAGTATAAATCTACTTCAGTAGTTATTAGTCATTTGCAGATGTGGTAAAACACCTCTGGATAAAGTAGTGACACCTGAAATTCAAGAAATGATAAGAAATTACATCATTTGTCCATTTCAATGGTTTTATTTCAAACTTTTCACTTGGCAAGTAGATGTCCAGGAGCTTGACATAATAAGGATTAAATATTTTAAGTTATTAAAAGATGAAAGAATATTTGGATTTTTCTATCATTGCCATTCGATGGGATAAGAGTGCACAATCAGTCAGTCATCATTTTGAGTTGCAAAGATATTTTAGTGATTCAAATTGAGCAAAGATATTCACTGAATCATCAAAAATATAAAAGTGGTTTTGACTTTGATGGCACTCAAAATTAGTTGGAAATGTAACATCTCAAAATCATGGAGTAACATCAAAATATTACCAATGCAATAGCAGGCGTAACTGTCTACTTATTCCAGAAGAGGTTCCATTACATATTTCCAAAGAATATTAAAACTTTATCTGCCTGGTATTGCATATAAACCTCTGGAAGGCATCAGCCTTTTGAATGGATCCGTGCTGATTAGTGACCCTGAAATTTGCAGTAAGAATAGCTCCAAAGTAGTTCTGCTATCTTGAACATAGTTAGGAAAGGTGTGGAAATGAAAAAAGAAAAAAGGAAAAGAATCATAAATTCTTGGCCATTAATGGACAGAAATACTTTGATTAAAAAATAACCTACAAGCCGGGCGTGGTGGCCCATGCCCTTAATCCCAGCACTCGGGAGGCTGAGGTAGGTGGAGCGTTGTGAGTTCGAGGCCAGCTTGGGCTACAATGTGAGCGCAAGGCCGGCCTGAGCTACATAGTGCGACCCTGCCTCAAAAAATCAGGGCCGGGAGTTTGGCTCAGTGCCTTAAGCGCCTGCCCTGGTAGGCACGAGGTTGTGAGTTCAATCCCCGGTGCCGCAAAACAAATAAATAAATAAATAAAAATAAAAATAAAAAATAACTTACAAAAATCTCAATTAACAAGATAGCTTGACCATGTCTTGCTTCTCACATCAGGATGAAGTTCCTGTACCTCCTTCCTAAATGGACTTGTGGCCAGTGCTAATGTACACGTGGACAAAACCCATCAGGGAAGCTCCTTGGGAAAAAAAAAATCATGGCTTTGTGAAATAGAGTGGTTAGCTTCAAATAAAAGTTCACTTTTCCAGTTTCACAAAAGACCCTCTCTGGAGAAGGAGGACAAGGAAGGTGAGGAAATTAGCATTTATACAAACTCTCATTGGTTATATATTCTTCAGAAAGAAGCTTCTATAAATTTGGTCCTTTTACCCTCACTTTACAGATGTGAAAACTGTCTAACTTAGGCCCACGTAAGAAAAAACATCAGAGAAGAGGCCCCACCTTGATAAACTCTCTATCTGTGCTCTTCATTCCTTATTTTAGCACCAGTAAATATCAAATGAGTGAATGGATGCATAACAACAAAATATTTTGAAGATAAAAATCTCCATATGCATAACAAAATGCTACATTCCACCCTCCATCCTTCAGAGTCTTAAGAACCAGTTTCAACAAAAACCAGTAGCAAAAACAAGAGAGCAAAAGCTTAAAGCCAAAAAACATTGCAATATGATATCAAAAGATATGGGCCAGGCATAATCACTGAGGACTATTTTAATTACCCTTTCTTCCTATTTTTCAAATCTCCAGGAAAAATAAAAAACCTTTATCAGTGTTTGTTTCCCTAGCACATAAGTCTGCCAAAATCTGCTTGGCTTCTCCCCTGCAAGTCTCTCTGGATTTCTTTCTTTTCCAAGATTTTGGTCTCACAAGAGACAGCTTTCTGATGGGTGAAAGTTTATTTTAAAATATATTTTCCAGCCATTCTAACTCTTCTAAATGGAAGGGCAGGTTCAAAGCAAGGGTTTAGTACACAATTGTGATTTAAAGGCTCTCTCTTCTACCTGAAGTTTTGAAGCACTTACTTTTCTGCTTTAAAAATTGTTATCACTTGTCATTGGACCTCTATGACAATTCTCTAATTCTTAAACATTCACCAATCTGTCTTCAGCAATTCAAGTGATGAACCCTGTGTAACACTGGGTACTATTTCCTTTTTTCCTTCTTTCAAACAGGTGTTTTTATTGACATTTATTCTTCACCATTTACAGAATATGTGAAGAGTCGATTAAACTCATTTATCTATTAATCATGGGACTCTGCAGCATGATTTTCTATAAGAGGATCTCACAAAGACAATACACATCAACCAGGGACCGCAAAATGAGGATCAGACGCGAACACTGCATGGTTTTGTGGTTTACCTCTATATGGCGAAAGGAATGCAATTGTTTTTTTTTTGTACTGGGGATGGAACTCATGACCTTGTGCTTACCATGTAAGTGCTTGAACCACTGAGCTAAACCCCTAGCCCTGCATTTCTAGTTATAGGAGAAGTAGTTTCATTATGTCATTTCTGAGCATTATTTAAAGTTTAGGCAAGAGACAAAATGTGTGTGTGTATTCATCCCCCAAGAGACTGACCATGTTTTATATTTGTTCATTTGAGGTCTTCTTTGCTTCCTTCTATTTATTGGACACCAAGTTCATTTGAATACATGTTTCCCCTATTTTCTCAGATCAAGTAATAATGGTGATATTTACAGCTGTACCTATCAGCTCCAGCACGAACCAGTGACCGAAGCCTGGCTGAGCAAAAACAAGAAACTCTCTAAACAAGGGCACAAGGGTGGGACACAAAACCCAAGATGTCCCCATGATACTGAGGCCCGAAGTTGAACTAAATTTATTAGGAATGAAGCATTCTGTATCCATCGGGGTTGGTAAGGTGGATGGACAAATGTGTGAAATGGCAATGGCCACCACATACACAGAGCTTGTTGTGAAGGTGAGATGAAGGATGCAGAGAGGGGTTTCCTGACCATTTGTACACTCTCCGATACCCACCTTTATCTAAAGAAAGAGGGATTTTTTTATAAGGACCAGAGTTAGAAGAGAGTGGGCTGCATGCTATCAGAATCTATGTATTTCCTTGATGTCTTCTTTGCTCAAGTCAGTATGAACTGGACTTGTATCATTCCTACCTGAAAGCATTCTGATTATTTGAAGGAATTCTGATTACTACATAGATAAATATTTTCTGAGTGCTGGAGGGAAAGGGACTTTAAACAAAAACAAGAATGAAATATCAAGGGAAAAATGGAAAGATGGCACTGATCCCAGCAAAAGAAACCCATTGTAATGCTTCTCACAAGACCCTTGAAATTAGGAAGACAAGATTGTTTTGTGTAAACTAAACCTAGAAATCAACACTAATGAATAGGAATTGAACATGGAAAGTCACATGAGTGCTAAAATATAGATTTTTATTCTGTGCATAGTCTTCTAAATTATACGAGCGTGTATGGCTTCCTCTTTGTCAGACCTGGTATTTTAAATGGTTAGTTGCAATACCATACGAAAATATCTTCATAGACTTTTCCTTCTCCTCTGCCTCCTCCTCCTAGTTCTTCTCCTACTCTATCTCCCTACTTTTCCTCCTCTCCTCTTTCTTTTTGTTTTGATTCAAGGGATGAAGCCCAAGCCATCTAAACACCACACCAATAGTGACACTTCTTCACTTTTGTTTTATATAATGAAGTGTTCAACTTGTGAAACCTGCACTAGGTAGAAGCTCAGAAAACAGACATTTTTCTAACCTGTTTAAAATCCACAAGGGCTTCCAGACCCATGTGCAAGGAAAGAGGTTGAGTAAGATTATTTTCAGTGAGCCAAAAGCATTGTACTTTAATTATAAATTTGCAGGTTAAATAAGCTAACAAAAAGGAGGACAGGAAATTAAGACAGAGGCAGTTTCAGAAGCAAAGGATTTATGCTGTCTCTGCAGCAGATGCTGGGTTTCCTGCCATGCTCCCTCAGAGAGATATCTGCATTTTCCAATATCAGATTTCTTCAATAAACTCAGGAATTCCAGTACATGTGAGTTTTACAAAAGTAACATGGTTTAAGTATATCATAGATAAACACATTAAACTTGTGGAATCAAGACTTTAGCCTAGAAAATTTGGGGTAATTGTTTTTTGATTGATTGAAAACAAAATATGATTATTTCCATTTTTATTTCAGTGTCAGGTTACAATTTCCATGTTTGGTGCCTGAACCAAAATGATTCAATAAATCCAGTCAAGTCTCAAGCAAGCAATGTCTCACAATCTCCCGACCAAAGCTCAGCCTACTCGCTTCACTAAATACAGTATTGATTTTATAGAATTAACTAGTCCAAAATGTCAAAATGCTTTATTCATTTTGTGTTAAACCAGCTAACTATGAAGACAAATAGTGGTAGTCCAGCATTGAAATGAAAACCAGAACAATAGGACTTTTTCTTGGAGAGGAATATGCAGGAAATGCCTAGTATTAACTGCCTATAATTCATCACACAAAGATCAAAACAATCTGGCTTACACAGGTAAACTACTGTATCAGAAAAGGATTCATTTCCATTGCAAGTAAATTATTACCCCGTGGATTTGCAAAGCCTATCACGGGCTTAAAATGCAGGTTGAGAAACCATTTTGAGGGCTTACCAGTAGAGCCACTTTGCCATGCTTCAGACCCTCTTTGCCCTCTGAAATCTACACAGTGACCATGAAAAATGCCCACAGCATTATGACTGAAGTTGGTTTTCTCTGACCCTGGGAACTTTTGTAATAATGATGTTGGTCCTTTGATGTCTACTCTTAAAGTTTTTTTTGATCTTGAAAGTAGAAAATAAATACATCTACTTAGTTCTGAAGCCATTTTCACAGAAGAAACTTGTGCTTGCCTACTGTGTCTTTCCCTGAATGGCTTTGTTTCTATTGAATTCTGTCTATTTACTAAATATAATAGAAAAAAGCAACTGTGTTATGATATTTTGGGTTTTCTTTGGCACCCCAGTTAATTGGCCAGCAGGGATAGCAAGGTGTTTGTGCAGTGGTTGCTAATATAAAATCCAGAATATAACATCAAAGGGTCTGCTTAGGCAAGAAATGTTAACAAAACTGTATTGAAAACACATCAACCAGCAGGAATCTGGCAGCAGTCAGAGGCAACCAGGAAACCTGCATTAATAGTCCTCCAGTTTGAACCTTCAAGGGCCATGTCTGCTAATTACCTCCATCCTGTTCCAAGTAGATTGTTCCTCAGCCAGAATCCCAGAAAATCAGATTCAATTGGTCCCCCAACTAAAGCAGAGTGCACCCACAGAAGAGGTCTTCATTTCCTCAGTGTTGAGAAATCTTTCAATTTCATCAATGTGGAGAATTAATGAGTTAATTTTGCAGAAGTATTTCCCATAGAGGTTTAGGGTTAATTGCAAAAGAAGCCTTGAATTCAAGCAGAATCCACAAGAATAATTTTTAAAAGATACAATCATGACCTTCATATGAATGTAAAATGAACATGTGTCCAAAATTTATTCAGCTCACTAATTAATAAAGGAACCAATATGATAATCAAGGTGGTTCAAAAGGTATTTAGGACTAGGTTATTTATAGGACATTTGATAAAGAAATGTTAGGATAAAATTACTAGGTTAGATTTTTTTTAAAACACTGATAAACATCCCACAGTTACCCTTCAGAGCTAATTTTTTATAAGACTTTATTTGCAGATGGATCTCTAAACTGATATGCAACTTCACTGTCTGAATTCTTAACAAATATTAAAAACCAAAGAATAGTTCAATCTCCTAAAATTAAGCATTAATTAGTGATTTTGTTAAACAATACTTCAGCGTGATGTTAAAAAGATAGGCAAGTCTCCCTTTGAATTATTCCTGGCAAAACTAAGCAATTCATCAGGCAATACTTCTTTGCATTTATAACCAAGATGTGACATTAACTCCTGTGTGATATAGTCATAAGCAATTATTCCTATTTTTACATGCTGTGCCAACTAATTTTTTAAAAGTACTATTCCTATTTCTTGCCTGTAATATTTTATAGTTCTTTGAAATAGCTATTTCAATTTATAATATTTAAAATCTTCACAGGCACATCACTAAAGTTAGTGCTACAATATAAAATATTTACCATGTGATTTCAGAGAAAAGACAAGGACTAGACTGACATTAGTATTTTTCCTTCCAGGTCTGGTAGATGTGATAGGAGAAAAAAAGAATTGAGGAGTGGGGAGACACTAGAGTAAAAATCTAAAATTAAACTGAAAGAACTTGATTGAACAGCTTCCTCTGAGTTAGATTTGGCTTGGGATATTATGACTTCTAATAGCTCAAAAATTTCCCAAGTGCCTGTGAGCCAACCCATCTCTGCTTTTTCTAATTTTTCTTCAGGTCCTATGAGACCATGAGTGGTACAGTGAGAGATTCGGGGACCAATTACATCCAGAGACTGATTAACAACAATGTCGCGTGTAGCTGATCAATTTAGAGATTTGTAGAAAGAAATTATCAATCTCAGTCTTGCATATGACTGGAATTATACATGACAATAGACCTGAATTAATTTCATCCTTAAAAGCCCTTTTCTCACGCAACTGAAAACACTGTGAGTCCTCCTTATTTCTTCCTTCATGAAGTTCACCAATGGCACATGCAAAAAAAATTTGGAGCATTTAATAAGTAAATAAATTGAGACAATATGATACCAGAGCATGCCTGTATAAATAATTTGCTGGAATTTTATATATTGTTTATAAAAAGTGACTTTTTAATTTTTAAAGATGCATTAACCTTCCACCCCCTGAAGCAATGTTTAAGGCTCTAGAACTAGCTGGATCTCCAGTTTCCTCTGAGAATTAGTTTGTGTGCATTCATTGTACGCGTGAGAGAGAAATTAAACATTTTTTATTTTTCCTTTTGAAAAGTGAAAATCAGGCTGAGTGAGGTCAGGCAGATATAGGAAAGGCAGGAGTTCCTGAGAGAATATGTGATGGTAGAAGTTCCTGATGTGTGACCTAAGCGTGATCTCCGGGCCAGTGCCACACAAGACTGTGTGACTGACTCCTCGCCTGTGGGAACATAGTCTTGAGAAGCAGAGGTGAAGAGTATAAAAACGAATACATGCTTTGGTGTAGCTGGAGTTTTCCTCTGCTGGAAACTCATTCCAGCAGGGTATGCAGCATGCTGAGTACACATGTTAAAAAATGGGAAACTTTAAAAAGCAACGTGGTGGAAGAGCTTTGGTGAAGCCATTGTGTTTACACATTAGACCGGAGACTTAAAAATACTGAATGGATCTGAGTCACTGCTACAGCAAGAATCGTTCTCCACTCTTCACAGCCAGCCCTCACAAGGACGGTTGCCGTGTGGCAATCAGGACTCAAGGGGAGAACTGTTTGAGCCTGATGTGGCATTGGGCATGGTGGCCCACACCTGTAATCCCAGCACAATGCGAGTCAGAGGGAGGAAGATTACAAGCTTTAGTCCTGCCTGAGCAATTCAGTGACTTAGTGAGTTAGCAAGACCCTGCCTTACAATGCGAAATAAAGCAGGCTGGGGAATGGGTAGCTCAACACAAAGGCCTTGAGTTCAGTTGCTAGCAACACACACACACACATACACACACACACACACACACACACACACACACACACACACACACACGACTGACAGGAACCCAGAAAGAAAACACACCCCATGGGTGAAGAGAATGAGTCAAAAGGCAACAAAGATAGAGAGTGAGGAATAAAACAGGGACAAAGCCGACGAAGATCCGAATAAACTTAAGAAAGGGTCAGAGGAAGACCAAGGAATGAAATCATAAACACCGGGCTGGCCATGAACTGAAACACTAGAAAAATTCTGTGGGAAGAGGGATAAACTTGGTTGAAACATTTGAGAGAAAGCTCATCACAGAAAATATGCTTTTTCACTCCTTTATTAGGACTTTATTAAGTTGATAAGGTAAACTGCTACAACATTAAAACCTTCATAGAAATGAATTAATAGGAATAAAGTGCAGCAAACTTCGCAAATTAAAATTATGTGTAAAACAGGAAAGTATAATTTTTCTCTATTCTATTATACATTTCTTTACTCCTATTAACTGTCAACAACTAGCAACCTAGAAGCTAAATGCACTGTACATATAGAAGAATGTTCCTTCAAATGCAAAAATATAAAAAAAAGAAAGAAAGAAAGAAAGCAAAGAAAAGAAATCTAAACCAATTGCTAAGCATGTCATAACTACCATATAGGAAGGTCAAATCCAAAAAAAAAAAAAAGGATAAGAAAAGAGGGAGACTCTGAGATTTGATCTGAACGAAAGCTATAAAAGTCACTGATTGCTCAGCCAACCTCAGTCACAGCTGACAGTATAAACTGTGGCAAAGTTGCCCTTTCAGTACAGAATTTTCATTTCAAATTGTTTATTTAAGACCTGTAAGAATTGTTAAGGCAACACTGATGATGAATGGGATTAATTTTTCTTTAATTCCCAATGAAACCGAGGAGAACATTCAACCAAGCTACGGCACGGTCATTATTTGGTTCTCAAGCATAGTGGGGAATAATGTTTTACTGCAATAAAAGTCCTAATAAAATGCTTGAATATATTAAGTTGACTAATTTGAGGAGGACTTGTTTAATGAATTTTTAGTTAGAGTTTTGAGGGGACTAAATATTGAGAATTAAGATTCACTTAATGAATTTTAATCCCACCAATTATGCACGTTTAAATGACAAAAATATGTTAAAAATGCAACTAATTTATTACCTTTGTATGCCCATCTTTTCCTACCTAGAAACTATAAATTAAACATATCAACTAGAAAAGAGAATAAGTAGTGGCACCATTTGGAGTGATATGAGATCATTTTGACAGTTAACTATCTTTTAAATTTCATGATTCTTCCATCAGACCAAGTGAGTATCTCTTTTAAAGCTTTAAAAAAAGCGTGAGATAAAATTCAATTCAGGGGAAATTAAATGGTATAGACAGTTGCACTTTATAATTATGCACAAATCCACAGTAAGAACGTGGTTGTCTCAGCTACTTAAATATCATGTCATCAAAAGAGTGAAAGCCAAAATCTTCAGGAAGTTCGTGAGAAATAGATATCCATCAGTGCAGAAATAGATCTCTTTTATCCATGTTCAAGTGCCCAGGTATAAATATGAGTAGAAACAGAAGATACTTGATAAAAAGTTTTTAATGAAGTTGAACCACTATATCTCTATAGATAAATGTGGTTAAAAAAAAAGTTGGGGGGACTCAGTCATGGAACAGTTATTAAAATGGATTACTTATTAAATGACAAAGAAAACATCATTTAATTCTAACTTTAAAACAATGTAGGCTGCCTTATCAGATTATAATATGATTCAACTGGAAATTAGGAGCAAAAGTAGAAACCAAAGAAAATCTACAACTCTGTCAGTTAGTACATGGTTTGTCCCTTCTGGGACACGCATGGAGGTTTAACCCCCATTCTGATGTAAATAGGTATGACCACTGGGTCCTTCCAGAGGTGATCAGAGTCCTCTCTCCATGAATGGATTAACCCATCCCTGCTATTAATAGGTTAATGGGTTATCTGGAAATTGAGTCAGCTACAAAATTTAGTTTGGGCACATCTGTTTTTTTGTAGGCTTTCTTTCTCTCCTCGATTTGGAACTTGTGATGCTTGTGCCAGCTTGGGACTCTTCCTATGCAGTCCTTTGACATCAGAGCAGAACTGTCAGCTGAAACATCTCTCTTCTTTATAACTTATCCAGTCTGTGGTATTGTGAAAACAGATTGAGAATTGAATGGGATGAATGCTTTGTGCTTGGCAGGATTTCTTTAGGTAAATGCTCACAGTCACTGGACAGAGTTTTGGCAACAGATTCCTTACCATCCTAAGAGATATTAGGATTATTTGTTTGAAGTCAGTTGCACAAGAGGAAACTATACCCAAAGACCAAGTTCTTCAACCTGAGAAGTCTTACCACTTGGATCTTTTGTCTACACATTGATCAGTTTGGAAAGCAGTTATAACTAAACAAACGTCCCTTAATCTAGCCCTTGCCTGAGTCTACACTACTGTGTGGCAGAAAATGTTCGAAAAGAAATTTTGCATAAATTTTTGGAACTTCAGCATTATCAACATCATCCTTGCTAATATTATTACTCCAAGCCTGTGGTGTATGTTAGCGTTTATGTAACAGAAATCACACTAGCTAAGTAAAGTAGAAAGGAATTTAATAGAGGCAATTTGGTGTTTGTAAAACCACTGAGGAGTTGCAGCTCAGCATGCAAGTTTCAGGCTGGACTTCCAAAGATGTTTCCCAGAGCAGCAGAACTGCTGCAGACAGGAAACTGGGGACCTGAAGTCACGATGATGACAACTGGCTAATGGATCCTATTGCTTCTCTTGCAAATGGAGCTAGCCTTAGGTAGCTACTCTCCTCTTAACACAAGACACAAATTAAAATGCCACGATGCTATGTCTTTGTTCCATTCTATATTAAACAGCCTCCCACCCCTGTAACTCTGAAGCTTCTCTTCTAAGTCATGCAACTTTTACCCATTAACAACAAAAATGTTCAGTAACAGAAAATTTAAAAGTATCATAGCTTTTAATTTTCTTCTTTGATCTTTTTTTCATGTGAGATGTGATCCATTTGTGTTATTAAGCACAAGGCTTCGATACCAGTCTAACTGGATTCAAACTCTGGTGTGAACTAATTGCAAAAAGTTGGGGAAAATTAAATATGCGAAGTTAATTTCCTTGTATGTAAAACGGGTATGTTAATAACAGTGACTATATATAGACTCATTATAAAGACTAACTGATGGGATGTCCTGAAGTCTTGCACGCCCTACCTGGCAAAACATAATCCCTTAATGATGATGAGATAGGGTGCATTGTCTTTTTTTTTTTTTTTTTTTTGCGGCACCAGGGATTGAACTCACAACCTCGCACCTGTCAGACAAGCACTTAAGTCACTGAGCCAAACTCCGGGCCCTGGTTTTTTGAGGCAGGGTTGCACTGTGTAGCCCAGGCCGGCCTCGAACTCATAACGCTCCTCCTACGTCAGCCTCCCGAGTGGTGGGATTAAAGGCGTGCGCCACCACGCCCTGCTCAGCGTTGTCTTCACTGTATCGCTTTCTTTCCCTTTTCTTCAGGAGCACCATTTCTTCAAGTATTAATCTCACATCTGCCACCAACACTTTTAAGGTAATAACTGGCTTGCTGAAGTCCTTTCTTTTTTACTTAGCCCACACTGTCTGGATTTCTACCCAATGTTGGCTCTTCTCATCATTTTCATCAGCTTTCAGCACCATCCAACCTGAGAGCACACAGTTTCCCTCTTCTTCTCAATGGATTAACTCCTGCATCCACAGAGCACTTAGGGACATATTTGTGGTCATCTTTCTCTTTCCCATTCATCACCCTAGTGCTAAGCCTCAGTATCTTGTGCCTGCGATAATTTTTCACTCATCTTCTGATGGCTGATTTTGTTCTCTCTTTCCTCCAATTCATTGCATACACCTTTGAAAAATGAATGCATTTAAAATAATGATCATGTCATTTTCATGCTCAAGACACTTTCAATGATTCTCTATTGCTACCAAATTAAGTTCAATCAAATTGGTCTGGTTTTTCAAAACTTTTGTCAGTATATTACTACCATGTTTCCAGCCTGGTATTCCAACCATTTCTAAAGTGTGGTGCCCACCACATTTGTACCTATTGAAGCCTTTCTTCATATGCAACTTTGCCTACAATGCCATCTCTCAATCAATTTATAGCTTCTGAATTCATAATAATCCCTCAAGGTTTGGTTCAAATGCTTCCTCCCCAGGAAAATTTCTCTGATAACCCCAATTAGGAGAAACGTTTTCCTTTTCACAACACCAAAGACTTATATCCATCAAAATATGAAAATGCATGCATAATATATTTGGTAAAGTGACCCAACTATCATACTAGACTGAGAGGTCATAAAATGTCACTAAGGACCAGATAGTAGATACTTAAGTCCTTCTGTCTTTTATTATCTATTCTGCCTTTTTAGCAAGAGAACAGCTGTAGATATATAAGTAAATCAGTGTGGCTATTTTTAATGAAAGATTACTTACACAAACTTTATTTACATTAACACTGTATTTAAAAAACAAACAGAACAGTTCTCTGGCTCAAGTTGTAGATTGACCACTGTATTTAGATTATTGGCTAATGAAATGCTAAAACCATGTTATGTTTATTTGAGACTACTAATAGACTCCTGATTCATTAAGTACTTTCCTACATTTTATGCCAGGCAAAAGGTAAGGATTTGAATATTTGGCTTTGGTAATCATTCCAGTGAACTTAAAAAGAAATATTATTATAACCCACTGCAGAGGAGGGAATCTTTTACAAATTGAAATCCTTATAATTGTATTTTCTTCTAAATATTAATTCACTGAAAACAAAACAGCAAGCCTTTCTTATTTGTTATTGTGTCTTGCACAATGTTTATTAAATAAATAAATAAATGAAGCACAGAGAAGTGAACTCATTCCCCTAGGATTTCTAAGCAGAAGGATTCAAATTTACACTTATCTTTCTTTGGCATTGCTTCATTGCCAGCAAATATTTATTGAGAACTTTATACATATTAACAACTCTATCAAGTAGGTATTCTTGTTTCTACTTCACAGATAAAATTTAAGCATAGAACACTAAAGTTTAAATATGACCTGTATTCATATTTAGAGTAGTTAATCAAACTTTATTGCTTTTCAATAAAAATTTCTAACTACTTATAAATATTTATTTATCCTTACCTCTTCTTTTGTACTTTTTAAGGATTTATATTTTATAGTACAGTTGTACTCCAAAGCACTAAGATTCATGTATTATAAGAACTACTACTCTCTAAAATGTTAATCTTAATTTTTGTCAGGCAGACCATACCAATTTTATCTTTTCGGTTTTTGCATTTCTTCTCCAAACTGCAGTACCATCCATTTGCTCCATGCCACTCAAAACTCTTTCAAGGTAAAGAACTTTGAGTGTTTTTTCTTCTTAAATTGATAATAGTATTTCCTAGAAGGTTAAAAAAGATTTCTAAACTGTCCCTTGAATTTAGTCAGTTAACTAGTATTCTTAGAGTGCTTAGTCTTTGGATCATTCATTAATATTTGATATCAGGATTCTAGTTCACATAATAATGAGCTATATTTCAAGTGTGTCCTAGGTGAGATAGCACGCATTTACAATACCTACTTTTAATTAGAAATCATCTTAATTTTACCTCCTAAACACTTCTCAAACTTCTTCTCCGGAGGTTTCACCACCACTGTTTTGATTCAGGGACAGCTGCTTGGGCACAAAGTTTTTCATCTTCATTTTTATGACAGTGGTGGGCCTGTCCTCTTTACATCTAATTTCATATGGATTCCCAGTTCATTGCGGCCTTCAGTGCCAAGCAGGTAAATTGGGGTTCATTTATGGATGACTTACTTTTCAGTATCTTCCCACGTTGTATATCATAGCTGTAGATCAGAGCTCCTGAAGACTCCCCCCAACACCCCTTCCTGCTCAGCTGGCCTAGCTCACATCTATAGGCGTGGCCCAGTACTTTAGCCACACGGAGCACATGTAGTATGCTTTTCCTCCCTTCCCTGAGTGTGGCCGTATATTTCCTTCTGGGTGGAAGTCTCTTTCCCCTCCTTTTTACAGAATACCATTTCCTCCCATCATGGTAGTGCTGCAGGCAACTGAGTTAGACAGAAATATTATAGGCAGTCAAACAGGGCTGGGTCCTTGAAGGAGCCAGGGCAGAAGGCCAGATACCTTGCAACTGTGGGGAAGACAGACACCTCCGCTGTGGGCCAGGCCTCGAGACAAAAAGATCAAACAAATGCACCCACATCGTAAGGATCTAAATGGCTCTCTATCACCCTGAGGAAGTCAGGAGTCACCATCCCAACCCCCTACAGGAAGAGTCACTGCTCTGTATGCACGCCCACTTGCTAAGTGACTGGTTTCCCCTTTTGCCCCCAATTTAATCAATTTTACCTGAGCAATTAATCGTCCCAGCTTATGCCCACCTTGTGAGTTCCCAGGTTTTCCCCACCTTAGACCTGACTCATTTGTGGTTTTACTCCAAAAAATTCCCATAAAAGACACAGTCTTTGGCAACCCACTTGAGACTCCTTCTGTCTCAGACAGAAGCTTTCTTTTTCTCAATAAATATATTCTGTTCTTAACCTCCATTGTTCCTAAAATTCATTCATTTTTATTTTATTTATTTATTTTTTTGTGTCACCAGAGGTCGAACTCACAACCCGGCGCCTGCCAGGCAGGCAAGCACTTAAGTCATTGAGCCAAACTCCGGGCCCCAGTTCTTTGAGTCAGGGTCGCACTATGTAGTTCAGGCCGGCCTTGCACTCGCATTGTAGCCCTAGTTGGCCTCAAACTCACAATGCTACTCCTACCTCAGCCTCCGGAGGGCTGGGATTAAAGGCATGCGCCACTAAGCCTAGCTCCATTCTTTGTTTTTAGAGAACACAAACTCGTACCAGATGTATAGTACGTTGGGAGTTTCATTTCCCTATATCAGTACTAGTACTTTACCATCAACAGTGCATGTTTACTGGGTACTATGGAAACAAGAATCTTCCAACACAACATTTGAGTCCTACAGACAGATTAAAAGAATTTTGAATATTATGTTTTTTTTAAAATCATGATATGTTTTTACATTCATAACCTTTTTCTTTATTTGGAAAGAAATTATCACATGTACAGATTAAATTGCTCAAGCAAATATCTGGCATTTGAAAAGGGACGACCTGCCAATTGAGCTGTAAAAAGTTCCCAACTAAAAAAAGACCTATAAAGAAAACCACGCTCATGTTCGTTAGCTATAGCGTATAAGTCAACTACGCAGTTATAGCAAATGTACCCTGCATATATTAATTTTTCTAAATTATATTTAATTGTTGGTCTCTGGCTTTTCTATTTCACTACTGGTAATTAAAAACTTGATAAGTATTTAATGATAAGAAAAATACCAAAGTGCCTTATTTCAAAAGAAGAAGCTACAGTGAAAATTGGAAGGATTCCTTCATCACTTGATGCAGCCAGTAGAGTAATATTCCAGCACCTCTCCCTCCCCATGGAGTCTACGAGCTTTGTACAGGAGACGCTGCAAACCAATCCAGGATCTGCTTTTGATGCCCACGCAAAGGCACACTCAGTTGTTCCTGGATTTTAAGCACCTCAGAGAAGCATGTTTCATCAGAAGTAATTCTAGGAGACTGTCGCTTTATCAATCTCCCCAGAAGGGGAAGTTTGGCCTAGTATGTGAGTAAAAGATGTCAAGACACCAATATTGGAGTGGACACCTGTCTTCCAGTGTCTCCGGTCTTGTTTATAATTCAAAATTCTTCTGCCTTAGACAGCAGTGTGAGCGGGAGTTCGTGATGATGCAGTCAGAGTTTTCCAGGGAAAATTATTATGTGTGAGCAAAGTAAACAAAATCTATTCATACTGACTAATAAAAAGCACAATATATTTTCCCAACACCTGGTATGTCCTTGAATAAAATAATGTTTAGAGCTTACAACCAAGTAATTCATCCATTAGATGCTCAGTAGATATGAGTTGAGTAAATGAATGAATGAATATTACAATTCACATTGTGCACACCCTTGAAATAATGCACTCTTTAAATAAAGGAGAGGAGCATTCTTGGTTGTCTACTCAGGAAAGCCTCTCACGACTTTTAAATACTCAGTAAGAGCCAGAAAAACTATAAAAATTTAAGAATCCCTTGCCTTGGTCAGTTTTCTAGGATTGTGACAAACGTTTGGAGATAACCAATTTATTAAGGGAAGAAGTGCACTTTGTCTTAGAGTTTCAGGGATTTCTATCCTTATCACTTGGCGCCATTGCTCTGGGACAGGGACTTGTGTAGTGCGTTATGGTGGCAGAGGAAGTCTGTTCACTCAAGCCAGCTGAGAAGCGAAGAGAGAGGAAGAAAGGGGCCAGAACCCCAGTGTTCCCTTCAAGGGCACGAGGCCAAAGATCCAGGCTCCTAGACCCCATCTCTCCAGGCTCTACCACTCCCAACAGTACTGTGTGCTTTCAGTTACCGATTCTTTAGCACGGGCCTTTGGGATCCCTTATCCAGACCACCATGCACAGCGTTCATGGAGAATCTGGGAGATGGTAACCAACAGAGGAGTGATTCTGATTTTAGGGACCAGTTTAAGGCTTTTAATACTTTATGTGGTGAAAGAAAGATCTTCTTTCTGCCTCTGGTTAGTCCTTTGATATGAGAACCAAAGAAGACACGCAACATGTTGCAGCTGTTCTTCACTGGTGGTAAGGCTGTAAGCTCCCCAAGAGATTGTTTGCTTATTTCAGCTTATTACTACCCTGGCAATAACCAGAAATGCCTTAAACTCTGTTTATATTTGATAATTCCATTTTGAAGAAATAGGCTGTTGAATGGTATTTTTAAAAATAATTATTCTTCCAATCCCTAGCTTTCCCTCTATTTTATGCCCAACCATTCTTTTCTCATTATTTTGATACTACAACCCCCAAGGAACAACACACTATAATTGGAGAAATGTGCACACTACAAATAAATTCTTAGGAATGACATTAGTATAGACAATGCAGTTTTCTTTATATATCACTAGTTCAGAGACAGAAAACCTGGCCATCTGGCTGGGATGGTAATCAATTTCAGGATGAAAGCATAAAAGTCAATGAATGCCAAATAGGCTTTGCAAATTTTACCCAGTGAAATGAGTGTTTACCTGTCCTCTAGGCAGTGGTGATTTGTATCAACATGTTTGCTGTGCACTAAAGAAGTGTAACACCTGTTTCTGGAGGCAAGGATAATCCCTTATTTGTGGCCTTTGTTGATTTCTCTCAACAGCATGTGACTTGAAACAGAGCTACAGAGCTGGTTCCAGTCTAATACTAACTCCACATACTCACACATCACAGCAAATAACACATCTCTCAATAACAAACAATGCAATGTAAACAGAATAAAGTGACACAAAAATATAATAAAAACATTCCTCTTACTTATACAGCAATATATAAGTCCTCATTTATTGTCTGTATAAAATACTACAGTATTTACTTTTCTTCTCTTTCATTGTGAAAATACTCGTGTCCATGGAAGATTATGAGTCCTTTGAAAGCAGAAAAATTTTCAATTGTTTATTCAACAAATACTTGTTTGCCAACTATGTGAATTCTCTATAGTCTAGTACAGAGTAGACATTCTATCTAGTTGAGCCGAGAAAATATTTAGTAAGCTAAATTCTTTCAAAATTCTCTATAGTTCAGTCAGCTTTCCAGTTTCTTCCCTTCTCATGTAGCTTGTTCTCTGCAAAATCCACCTTAACATTTATACACATATATATGTAAATCTATGTATATATAAATATATTTATAATGTATATATTAAAGTAAGCTTCTTCCATGTAGAATGCAAAAATTAGAAGAGCAGGGAAATGTGGTAATTTCACTGGAAGATCCTACAATTTCAGTTAAGCAAGATCTAGTATCTGCTATGCAACATTTTATCTATAATTAACAGTACTGTACTATTCACTTGAAAATTGTTAAAACAGCATTATCTCAAGATATATTCTTACGTAAAATAAACTTCTCTGTATCTTTGAACCAATAGAGATTTTTCAATAACTCAGCCACTCTTTTATAGATCTCATGATTTTTATGGATTAAATTGACAAACATAAAAAAAATACAGAGAACCTCATTTTCAATGGTGAAAAACTGAAATATTTTCTTTCAAACTAAGGGACATACTAAAGTTGCTCACTCTTGGCCAGATGACTTCCTTGTCACATAATATTCTTGATATAGTTTCTAACTATAGCAATTAGGCAAGGAAAAGAAGTAAAAGGTAACCAGATCAGGAAAGAAGCAAAATGGTCCCTGTTTGCAGATGACATAGTTGTATAACAAAGGCTCCATAAAAGAACATTTTAGAACCTAAAAATGAATTCAGTGAAGTTGCAACAAATAAAGTCAACATCCAAAATTAGTTGTACTTCTATACACTAAAAACAAACTATCTGAAAAAAGCTGAGAAGTAAATTCCATTTATAATAGCACCAACTTAGTTAAGGAGATGAGTACTATAAAGCATTGCTAAAAGTTAAAGAAGACCAAATGGAAAGACATCCTATGTTCACCTATGAAAGTACTTACTGTAGTTAAAATATCTACAGTATATAAAGTGATTCACAGGATCAATCTTATCTATATACAAATCTCAACTTTCACAGAAGTAATAGACACAATTACACTAAGTGTTTGAAATTACATTCACCATAAAAGGCCAAATACAACAAAAGAGCAAATGACAAAAGAGCAAACTGGAGACTTCACACTTCCTAATTTCAAAATGTATTGTTAACTTACAGTAATCAAGAAAGTTTAGTGCTAGCATAAAGTTAGATATATAGATCAATGGAATACAATACAAAAACCCAGAAATAAATCCGTAAATATAGGGTCGGTTGATATTTGACACGTGTTCCAAGAATAGACATGGGGAAAGAGTATTCACTTTTTCTACTGAGAAACCTTGATATCTAGAAGAAAAACTGTAAAACTGAGCCCTTATCCTATAGTACTGTCATACTTTTTCCATTACTGAGAAAAAAGTCTGACATCTACAAATTAAAGGAGGATGGATTTATTTCAGCTCACAGTTCGTAGAGGTTTCAATCCATCATTGGCTGTCTCCAAGGCAGGGTGGCATCACAGAGGAGAAACAGTCCATGGCAGGGTAGGCAGGAAGCCAGAAGCAGCAACAGTGAGCTTGCCTTTCCCTTTTGTCCCATCGAGGCTAAAAGCCTTTTCCGTGGTACAACCCATACCCAGCTTGTGGCTTCTGTCTTCAGTGAATCCATTCAGCCCCACACAGAACTATGCTAATTCTAATCAGTGGACAAATTTAGTAAGCCACACCTTTTATCCCAGCTTCTCACCCTAGATCAACACTGAGAAATGAGGACACATGGAAGAAAGAGTTGTTGTCAGTCACTCTGAACTTTTCTAGCACTTCAGTATTTTCTTAGGATATGTGGAGTACACAAGATGCAACAGGTAAACACCCTTCTTCAGGGATGTTGGACACATCATGCTAAGTGAAATAAACAAGCCATAGAAAGATAAATATTGTATGAGTCCTTTTACAAGATGCATGTAAAATAGTCAAAATTTTAGAATAAAAGAGAAGATGTTTACCAAAAAATTAGAAAGGCAAGGAAATGTGTAATTGCTACTCAAGGATCCTACAATTTCAGTTAAGCAAGATCTAGTATCTGCTATACAACATTTTATCTATAATTAACAATACTGTACTATTCACTTTAAATTTGCTAAAACAGCATATCTCATGATATATTCTTATATAAAATAAAGTTTTAAAAACAAAATTATTAAAGTACATTTAAAAACATTTTGGACTCCCTTAGTGGAATGTTTTTAACATTATGGAATTCTTTATTTAGTTGCTTGATACAGTTACAAAATTTATTCAGAATCCTAACATGCCACCACTTTAAAATGTTGAATACAGATTGTATTTATTCTTATTTTGAAAATATAGATCTGAAGTATATTACTGAAATAAAATAATCAAATAAAATTTTCCTATTTGTATTTGGGTATAAATCAAATCACTAATGAAACCAAAAACATATTAGAATTATATATGATTAAAAGACAGTCATTAACCCTTCTGTTGAACATATTTCTGTATGAGCAAAAGATGATCATTAAACAATTCCAAGTGTGCTTTGTTGTTGGGGGATGGGGAAGTGCCAGACTGAGTTTCATAAAATTTTTTGGTTTAAAACAGTCTAGCTTTATATATGCATCGCAAAAACAAGAAACAATAACTATCCTGAAAATACAAACCAAAAAAATACTAGAATTAAGATTTTTTTTAGTTTTTATCCAAATTTAAGAGACTTAGTAAGTGTGAATATTTTTGAAGCACTTGTCTCTGTAGTATTTCACTTAAATTATGAAAAACTTGAAAACAGGCAACTATAAATTGACTGCATGTTAGATAATCTATTTTCTTTTCAATTCAATGAATAAAGAGGTAGATATGATCTTAAATTGACAATGACACAGTCCAATAAATATACCCACAAGGGTACCTTATATTCTATTAAGTAAGAACTGTAAAACTGTCTTCTCTGGGTGTCTTCAACAATTTATTAAGTCTCACACTTAATAATATAAGGTGTGACTTCAGAATACTAAAATATTGGTGCAATATCCACGTAAGAAAATTCCCTTCCTGAAAGAAAGTGCCCAAAACAAAAAAACAACTGGGATAGGGGAAAGGAGAAAAGAAAGAAGGGAAAATATTATATGTATATAGGTATACATATACATATATATGTGTATATATATGTATACATATACAAGATAGATAAATATACTACTAATCTTTGTAAGTTCATTAGAAAGAACAGTTTGTGTTTTCATTGTTTGACTGATCATTTTTTATGCCTAAATCTTGTAATCTGAACAACTACTTTTAAGATAACAATATGCAATATATTAACTAGTGTTGGTTTTCTGCTGTTTTGTAAAAATTCTGTATTGCTTATATCCTTTCTTTTAGTTTTGTTTTTAAATTAAAAAGAAGAAAATTCCCTTTCTCTATGACTAAAATTGTTACATGATAGGAGGTATGTATTTTGTCTACATAAAAATATTTTTTCACTTATTTTACATTGTGTTTGCATTTTGAATAGATATGCATTTACCTACCCTTCCAACAGTGAGCACGTAGGTGAGAAAATATTTCTATGACTAGCATCAGTTGTGCATTACATTCTCTCCTTTAAGGCATCAAATTTTAGTTTCTTATCTGTCCTTTCCTACATATGTGCAGATACATATTCTTTTAAAATAAATGGAAGTGTACGAGTTAGGCTATCAGCGTCTCACTTTTTGAAAATTTAACAATATATATCTTGAAAATCGTTTCATATTAGTGAATGAAGCTCTTCCTTGTACTTTTTTCATAGCTTCACAATTTTCCCCTGAATAATCATTGCCATAGTTTAGTTAAACAAGACCCTCTCATAGCCTTCAAGCTTGTTTCAATTTCTTACTAACACAGACAATGCTGCAATGAATAACTTTAAACATATATAATGTTTGTGTGTGTGAGTAGTTGAAGAATATATTCTTTGGAATAGATTTGATGGGGATAACAATGTGTGCATTTGTGAGTCTGGTGTTTGATAAGATAAAAATTGGCTTCCACATTTCCCAGGAACAGATCCAACCCCTGTCCAAACATGTCCTCTTTCTGACCTTTAATATTGTAGATCAACTTGATGTTAGTAAGAAATAAATCCACTCTGGCCAGCCTGACACTGAGATTTTTCCCAAACTCACTGTACAGTTTGGGTTGTTAATTCAAGAAATAGTTGCCCAGGTCTGAAGTTGTAGCAGCAAAGGCCAAGAATGAACTGAAATGCCTTAGATGGTTTATGCAAAAAGTAGGAGGCAAGCCGGAGTCATGGCAGAGGAGAAAATGGAGAGCTCTGCTTGCTGCAGTAGAGCAGTCAGCCCAGGAAAGAGAGTACTGAGTAATAAAACAGGAGACCCTGGGGGAAAGCTATCACTGGAAATGTTTCACCCAGGAATCAGCAAAATTGTTAGTGGTAGAAAATCTTAGAAAGCAAATTTAGGACAAACTTGAAATAAAGAGATGTGTGGCTGGGTGATGTTAAAGGAAACATAAATTTAACTGCTTTTTGATTGTTTCACCAATTGCCTTCTAAGTCTTTTGCCATCATATGGCTTCTCTGTTACAGTGATCATCTTTAGACTCTTTTTACTTCTGATGGTTTTTGATTCCTTGATGAATATAATCATTATTTACTGAAAACACGTTCTAATAAAAATAATAATTATAAAAATTATTGTCGAGAGACTGAAATCTCAGAGAATACAGAGGTAGACAATGCAGATTATGTTCCTCCTTTCAAAGGCAGGCGTGCTACCCATGTAATTATCCAAATGTGTAAATCTCAAGATTGCAAAAAGACACTGTTAGCAATTACAGTGTAACCACAGATGTAACTCAGCCTAAACTCACCAGAATTTATGGCAGTGGAAATGGTGTTCAGTATGAACAGACAATAGAGTCCCTCGCCCTTTCTGAGGTTCACAGAAGGCGATGACGGTGAACGCTTTCCACAGAAGCGGGGCCAGCTTCCTCAGCATACAACATCTGTGTTTGCACAATGTTCTGTGTTACAAGAGCCCTGAAGTTGGTTTAATGCTCTCTATTGCTGTCTTGAAATTATGATTTTTAGACAGAGATCACCACATTTTTATTTTGTATGGCAATCTACAAATTATGTAGGCAATATTACATAGAAAGGGCTTAAGGAAAAAGAAAAGAAAAAAAAGGAAATGGTCTTTAGAAAGCAGACAAGAAGAAACACATTCTGGAAAGTTTGGCTTTTAAAGTGAAATTGTGGTCAGCTGAGTAGGAAATGGCACACTTATCACTGTTAGCACTTAGTGACTTTCATGGTGCCTTCGGCAATTGTATGCAGTATGTATTTACTTAAATAACTAAAATTATGAAATAATTAAAATGGTATTCATCAGTTCAGTAAACAAATAAAGAACTATTCTGTACTAAGGAGTGTTTTACAAAAGCAAGCAAGAAATACACTCTGTCTCATATGTCCCTCCATTACTAAATCAGCAGCTAGAGCAAGGCATGACATGCAAGCCACCACAGGGAAAACCCTTCGGAACACATTAGGAAGATTTCCCCAGCCAGATTTTATGGGTTTTCAGGTGGATTTTGTTTTTGATTTTTTTAGAGAAGAAAAGTTTCTGAAGGATAAATAACAGGAAAGAGTAGCATCTATGTTTGTTAAACCATGATAGACAGATGTGATTAACTACAAGGGGTTCATTATGATTGATTATGACGGTGAAGAAGTCCCACTGGAGACCAAGGAATCCTGATGGTGCAATTCCGGTCTAGCCTGAAAGCCCAAAAGGCATGGGGAGCCACTGATACACATCCGAGTTTCAGTATGAAAGCCAAAGAACCAAAACCAAAGTCCCTATGTTTCCAGGTAGGAGAAGATGGATGTCCCAGCTTGACCAGAGTGAGTTTACTCTGCCTTCTTGTTCTCTTGAGGCTCTCAGTGGATTGGACAATGCCCCATGAATGAGGGGGACTATGTTTACTGGGTTGAGCTGCTGGTCTCTTTCAGAAACATACACAGAAACAGTCCATCACCAGCGATCTGCACAACATATAAGCCCAGCCAAGATGACACATAGGATTAACCATCACAAACAATAAGGAAACTTTGGTATTCAATCAGTGAAAGAAAACTTAATATCACTTGTCATATGCTTGAGAAACAGATAGTGCTCAGAGCTTCCTACAATAAATATCACACCTTGGCATTTAAGAGAAGAGCAGAAGCAGAAAGGTCTCTCTTGTCTTTCCTTACCTGCCCTTCTGTCCTGAATGAGGTCATAACATCTTCATTCCAGTGGTATCCTCGCTACACCTGGAGAAAAGGGTCCCCCTTAGCCTCAAGGACACAGATGTATCAGGAAGAATCTTAACAAATGGGCCCTGTTAAAACTCCCAAGGTGATCACCACTGAACCAGGTCTGCTTGGCCCCATCCTCCTCTGCACAGCCCCCAGCTCCTCAACCAACCTCCACGTGGAAATACACAGGCTTCCTGTCCTTTGGGGCTGCCTTTCTGATGAAAAGCTTACACTAAATCTGTATCCTTTTCTCTTGTTCATCCCTGTTTTCTTTTTATAGGGAACTCAGTCCTGAGCCTTCCAATGGATGAGCAAAAGAATATTACTTTTGCTCTCCACAAAATCCCCCTGCCATCTCTGTGGCCTTCCTCACAGAGTACAAATATGGTCTCCAAAGCTCAAATGTCCTGATGTTAAAGAGTAATTCATAAAAAAAATCCTCCCCATTGTACCACCCTGAAAAGCAGATGGATTTAACAAAGGGTGATTATTTTCTATTGTTCTGAAGTCATAGTCAACACGTAATCACCCTGTCCTGAAAGGTGAACGGCCACTTCACGTGCAAAGAACAGGTAACCTGTAAGTCTCACTCTGAGCCCTTCTGACATAAAATCTTGCTTTTCTAATCTTCTTATACATATGCCAGGATAAGTGACTTGTGGAAATGCATATTCCTTTGAATATTGAATAAATCAAAACAAAATTATGCTTAGATGCTTCCTAATTTCTGCACAAAGAGGATAATGAAAAGCATGTAAACAAATCCCTTGATGAAAGAGGCACCCGCAGGATCTTGGCTTTGGATTGATTGCTGGCAAAGATCACTCTGTTCCTCTCTACTCCCCAAGCCGGCTCTTTCAGGATTTCTCAGAGCACAGACAGTCCCACCTGTGACCCCAAGCTCAAAGGAGACTGTCTTGGCATTTCTCTAATAGGGCGCTAAGGCAAAGTCAAATCCCCTCATGGGGATGGTCTATTGACTTTCTCAATACCTATCTCATCCCAACCAGAGTAATCACAAGGACAGT
Organism: Dasyprocta punctata; assembly: GCA_004363535.1. NCBI lineage: Eukaryota > Metazoa > Chordata > Mammalia > Rodentia > Dasyproctidae > Dasyprocta > Dasyprocta punctata. The sequence goes on from RJWM01001273.1 coordinate 94,412, forward strand.
TTACCCCAGAGAAGGGGGAGGCATCTGTCATTTGGGAAGTTTTTGAAGTATTTTTAAAGACAGATAAAGCATTTAAAATCAAGCAGAGTTCAAATGGTTCTAGCACTTGACTCCATGGGAAAGAAAAAAAGAATAGAGAGAGGTGCAGGGAGTAGAGAAATGGAGGGGAAAAAAGAAGTAAGGTAGAGGTGGGGGAAGGAGAGAGTTTATAAAATAATTGAGGCCAAATCTTAGTGGGGCAAAAATCCAGTGCTGTTGTGAAGATGGAACTCTTTAGAGGAAAAGGCTGAGATGAACAATGTAAACTGAATATTCTGAAGAAACCAAATTTTAGGAGTGCAGAAGTGGAGAGTGAAATAAGCTTAAGGGAAGGTGGTGAGGAGGCATTCAGAGGATGAAGGCGAAGGTGTGGCCACCAGGTCTGACCCCAAACAGCTCCTCTGTGACCCTGAGCAAGAGGCTGTGAACGCTGTCTAACTTAGACACGAGACGGGGAAATGGCTGGATTTAGAGACCATGGCTCGTGAAGTGGCAAGTGTGAGACTTAAGATGGATACGGGGGTGAATTATTTCAGGATTTTAAGAGGAAACTAGTTGTATATAACATCATAACATGTTACCCTTTGCCCAATTTCTGTTTGTTTGTTTGAGGCAGGTTCTCACTGTGTAACTCAGGCTAGTCTTGAACTCACTTTGTTGCATAAGCTAGTTTCAAACTCACAGATATGCTCCTGTCTCAGCCTCCCAAGTGCTGAGATTATAGGTGTTCACCACCATGCTTGGTTACCCTTTGCCCAATTTGTGGACTTAGCCTCAAGTGCAATGATAGATCTACTGGGATGACAAGATTAGCCCTGCTGGAGGACCTGCTTCCCGCCTTTTGTGGACAGTCTGTTTTTCCCCAAGTCTATCCCTCAGTATTTTGAGTAAAGAATAGAAATTAAATATACAAGGTCAGTACATTTCAGTCTTTCAGGTTAATCCTTTTAATTCAGATATATCAGACAGATAGATGACACTTATGTTTCATCATTTTTCAAGTCCAGTTAGTGCTTAATCCTGACTCTACCTGACCTGATTTACAGTGAACAAAAATTCATTTCCAAGTAAGTAAACAGGAACCATAGTGCTTTTGTTATTTATTAGAACAAATCTTATTAAACAGCCAGCTTCTGTTCCCCATTCCAATTATTGTCCGTAAGTTTTAAGGGTCTAGGTTAAGTAGAGCTGTCAGATTTCACTTTGCTGGATAATGAAGTCAGAAATGGGAATTAATAGCAACAGCTTGAATTTGTGCTGTGTTTTGCAATTTGCTAGCACATCCATCAATTCCTTGGATTTTGATACCACTGGGAAGGAAGTGTGCCTGGCTCCGAATCTGTGTTATGGGAAAGAGGATTGCAGCCTGCTCCTAGAGGATGACATGAGTTAATAATTTCAGGGAGTTTAAAATGATTCCAGGCACATAGCAAATGCTAAATAAATGTTAACTGTTTTTGCTGATACTGTTGTTAGGATTAGGAAACCCTCTGCACATTCTGAATCACACCATGAAGGGAGGAAGAGAGAGAAAAGGGTAGGGGGAGACAGGACTGGGAGAAAACAAAAAGAGAAAGAAATGATTGGTACTAGGCATAAGGTTGAGAGGGTTTGAGCCCTGCTATTTGAAAAGGCCATTCAGGGTAGCGCCATGCCATTAAGTAAAGTGAGTTGAAGCAGATATATTAAACCAGTATTGATTAGCTTTGTAAACATCCATTCTTTCTATCAGTAATGGGAGATCACTCTGATTAGAAGGAAGTGTGAAGAACAATGCATTGGAGAGAAGAAATTGAAAGATTAACAACCACTGACCATCTGTATGTGTGTGCTTGTAATTAATTTATCGAGGTCTGAGCTACCTTCTCTACTATGCAGCATTAAATAAGAATTTCTTGCACTCATATTCAGTGCCCTAACGAAGTCGCAAAGGCAGGGTCGGTCCTCAACACAGGATAAATACGTTGATGAACAACCTTAACAATTTGCACCCTGGAGTTGCTCTGCTCATAATTTACTTGGTTCTTACATTTTCTCATTATTTTGTCAAGTGCGCATTCTGCCTCCCCTGGGTGATTGCAAACTTCTTCCTCCCCTCAATCCATCTGCCATTATATCTACCAAACCTGCATCTGATCATGTGACTACCCTTGCCCGGCGAACAAGCTAGTCAAACTGTAGCACAGACATCACAACCCGAGACTAGAAAGTTGACTTGATTAAACTCATTCATCAGACCTTTGTCTCTGGGGTTATACAGATCAACTTTCCATGACTATTCCAGCCTCATATCCCGTGCAAGCCTGGAAAAATCACTTAATCTTTCCTAGCCTTGTTTTCCTGGCTTCAGCAGCAATGGCCAGTCTGGGCTGACAATGTATCTGGGGATTCTCAGTACCTGGAGATTTTTCTCATGACACAGGGGAGCAGTGCTGTTGGCAGCACTGACGCTAGGATACTGTAGACATCCTGCGGTGGGGACATGTCCCCCTCCTCACAAGAACTGCCCATTCTCAAGTGGCAACAGGGCCAGTGTTGGGAGGCACTTCACTGCAAGCGTCGTACACTGTCGACAGCTGTGACTGTGGCAGGTAAAACTGAGTGCTCGACTAGGGCCTGACCCTAACTCACTTTTACTAACCTTGTTTCCTGCTCTTCCTGATTCTTATTTTATTTATTTAGCACAACATTTGCTGATTACTATATGTCAAGTACTTTACAACTATTTTCCTATTCAATCTTCAAACTAGCCCATTTCAAAGATGAGGACACCAAAGCAAAAGAGGTTGAATCACTTGGCTAAAATCACAGTTCGTCAGCTGTAAACATAGCATTTGATTATTGGCAGTCTGAGCCCAGAGCCTGTGTTCCAACTACTGTGTGGTACTGTTTTCCTCTCTGTTGCAGATCACTTCAGACTTTTATTCTCATAACTGTGCAAGCATTTCTTTTCTGCTAAGCAAGAAATGGTAAACGTTTTAAAGATAAGGACGCATTGTTGTTCCTATTAGCATCCCCCTGTAACTAGCGCAGAGTTTAGCATAAAACAGACCATATACGACTACACGAACTAATCCATCAATCTGCAGCTTGCGCTCTCGGTGCACCTTCCCTGCCATGAGTAGGAGACAAATGGGTGATCACGTCTTGATCCTAGAGCAGAGTAAAGTTCACGAGTCCTCTCAGCATTCATTTAATGTTCCATTATCAATTCTGCTGTTAAGGTCCAGCCTTTGAATTCATAAACCTCAGGCTTAATTCTCCACTTCTTATCTTCTAAATTATGTGTCCTTGATTAGCCAATTAAGCTTTTTATGTTTGCATTGCTTCAGTGTGAAAATACATTAACGGGCACAGACACCCATACACAGACAGGCACACATATGTATGTGTATGCATAAACATACAGACCATTCATGACATTTATAAGGATCAGATAAGAGAAAGTACATGAGAGTACCCAAAGATATTTTCTGAATATTTGCATGAATTTTAGCTAATATTACTTATTTTTAATTTTAAAGAGGATAAAACCCAACACAATAAAACAGAATAAAGCCAGTCAAAACAAAACAGTGAAAGTGATGCAGAACTTCAAAACAGGATAATAGGAAATCAAGAATGGCTACCATAATAGAGCTTATTTAGCTAATATTAGAAAAGGAAGGATTTCGCCTGATATTCTTCCTAAGGGGAGCAAGCTAAAAAGAATGACTTAGGAATGTTATCATAAAACACATATAGCACTACTGAATTGGCTCAAAAATGAAGCAGGGCTGAAAATAGCTGATAGGGTGTGAAAAGTGTCATACTTGAGAACAATGCTTTCACTTTTACCAAGAAGCTTAGCTTTGGAGAATCTCATTTTCACAGTAATTCATCAACATGTTCAGTCCTGTTCTCCTTCTCCTCCAAGCCACCCTCAGCTCTATCCTTGGGGAAAAGAGTAGATACCAGCCCCCTCTACACGAGCACTCCCTCCATGCTATATAAGCACATGGTTCTTGTTCCCTGCTACCCTTCATCTGTGATCCCCTCATGACCCAGACACAGACATCTATGTTGTAAAATATTTTTGTGCTGTCTTTGCATGCTCATTGCCTTTCTCTTCAAATTGGACTCTCTAAATTAGCTCTTCTTAATAATAACAACCCAGGTTCTACTCAACTCTATGATCACTCAGGCTTATGCCATCCCCCAGACTGGGCAATTACAAATACGCAAAATTGTTATTCTGAGTATGTGTGCTTTATAATGGTGGTGAGAGAAAGTCCGATGCTAAGCTTGGAACTGTGGGTGATGCTTTCTATGAATTTAGGAAAAGTCCTTGAACCCATGGTGAGAGCCTTAGATCACAGGATGAAATTCACTTACTTAGACATCCTGTCTTGACTTTAATTTCTACTAAACAAGTGTTTTAAATAAAATGAGGACACTTTAAATCGAAGGGTTACATCTGACAGATGCTTCGCCGACACAGTATTTTCAAACCCGGGTTTATGAAGTCCATGGTCCTCCTTCGGCATCAGCTGCTGATGCACTTCACTAGTAATATCTGCAGAAGAGCGGCACAAATCCTTTATGCAACTCAGTCCCCTGCCACAGCCATCTGGCTGCGGGGTGCTGGGGAAGTAAGGCAGCCAAGCTAATCAGATGAAGCCAGGAGGACCCCAAGGAGCAGGAGCACAAAAGGAATGATTTCGTCTCTGCCACCTATCTCGGCTAATTGTGTTGTACTTTAAAAAGTCATCTTAATTCAAATTTAGTTCCTGAGCTGTTCTGGTTCTTCACAAAAAAAGCCAAAAGAGCTTTCACCACAGGACAGTTTTCAGACCCAGAGAGGGTGAGCCACATCAAAGAAGAGGAACAAGGTGAGCTTTGACAAAGTTGAAATTAAAATAATTATTCAATTACAATTTAGAAATTAAAATAAACATTTTGGATAATACACAGGTTTGAACTTTGGGGTAATTGCTTTTCAGGGGGAATTTTTTGCTCTCACCACTACTTGTGATGCATTTGTGTACAGGGTGTCAATCTCCATACCACATTAAACAGCAGCTCTTTTCTCAGATGAAAAATTTCCCCTTTTAATCTTGTTAGCCAAATATAATTTAAGAGGAAGTATCTAAGTATAAATAAACCAAAAGAAAAATATCAATATTTTAAATCCCAAGTTTTAAAAATGAATAAATTCAGTTTTCTTGTGTAACCTTACATACTATTGCACTAAGCAAATTGGACCAGAAGTAAAAAGAAAATGGTTCTCTTCTCACCTCTAAACATGGTGTCCACCTCGGTTGTTTCACTAATTTATTCATTCAGGAACAATGATGCATCTAGCTCAACTCAGTGTTATGGACTCTTTTAGACGCTAGACATACAAAGTAGTAAAACCAACTCATGACATCAGGTATCTTTGTAGCTGGAAGAGAAGGACAAAAACAAGTAACCTGAAATATTTACAATTTCACACAGTGGTTAGTTATATCTTTAAACATAGTCGTGCAAGGGAAGTAGAAGTACAGAAGTTGATATAGAATAGCAAGGATTCTACTTAATGTAAAGGGATTAGAAAACTCTTTGAGCAGACAGTGTCTGAGCTGTGCTTGAATATGAGGTGTACTTCAGTCATTCTACAAACCTCTGCAACTGAAAAGTTACCAAAATGGTAGTATATATCTCACAAGGTTGTTTAAGCTATTAAAATCTCACATGGAGGTATTTAACAACTGCATGATGACACTTTTTAAATACTCAACAAATGAAATCTATTAATGTCATTATGTTAGCTACTATACTGAGGACAACTTTAGTTATGTTTAAGTAATAATACAAATATCAAGAGTTCTCTAGGTTGAATGAGATCAGATGACATCACTGTTAAAAATGTATAATTAATCGAAAAAATACATAAAAATCTAAAGCCATATAATGGCCTAACAGTTTAACAGCATCTGTGATCATATTAGACTGAAAAGAAAGTCTGCATATTTATGATACCTTTAACCTGAGTACATTAATGTGCTTGAGTCATATCTGACATAGGATGGAAGCTATTATTCTCTGTTAAGTTTTGATAAAAACAAGTTTTGTTACTGTACTACAAAGTTGAATCAGAGATACGGGTTGGCTAGTCTTGTATCTTTTACAGAACACGATTTTGTAGCACCTTAGAGCTTCAGTAGCAGCAAGATATTGTAGAACAAGCATTCATTTGGGTTATAGATCTCAGGGTAGTAACCATTTGCTTGCCCTATAACTTTCAAGAGGCTTCTTAATGTTCTGAGCCTTAGTTTTCCTATAATTTAAAGGAAGACAATGGTTCCTAATTGCAAGCTGCTTGTGATGTTTGAGTGATTTAATGCATAAAGGTCAAGTCATACAATATTGGCAATAGACTTAAAAGTAATAAACACAGTCCCTGTATTATAGAATTTAATCTACTAAGGAAAACAGATCCAAACAAATATGATTAGAAGTAGGCCAAATATTATAAGAATAATATAAAAAAGAATGAAATACTAGTGAGTAGTATCACAATGCGTACCCAGTTCTGTTGTTTTGTTTTGCTTTGTTTCGTTTTTTAATAACATTGCCTGTTTTAGAAATAAATTTGACTAGCACAGATACCCTGTTTCCTTAAGTCCCTTAGTATGGGGCTTAGCACAGCACAAATGTCATGTTTTAAAAATTGACCCTATAAAGGTGATTGATTATTGCAATTTCATAATTTAAGCAAGTGAGGCACTCCAGTTAATGCTATACAAAAAGCAAAAGATAAGTATGGCAGAGTGTTTCTCCATACATCAATGAGCCTAAAATCTATTGGGAGAGAAAAAGAAGGCAGTTCTCCTAGATGTGGAAAGATCACCCATTTACAATTCTTGAGAAAGGACAAAGATGAAGCAATGCAAAGGAGAAAGAGAACACCTGTCTCGCCAGCAAATCAGCCAGGCAGCTCTGCCCACCACAAAGGTATTTTTGCAGATCTGTGTCCTTTCTTCCAGTTGGCCACAGGAACAAGGAAGAAGGCTGAGGGATCAGGAAAATGATGCGAATAAGTGAACTCTGCCCCAAGGAGATGGAAGAGGAAGACATCCCTGTTGGTCCTCCTATCTTTGGAATTCCAGATTTCAGCAGTTCATACCCATTAAAACAGTTTGCAGAGAACTTCAATTTAATTGAGAAATTTAAACAGAGCTATGTTGTAAAAACAATGGCGATGATAACAACTGGAAGAATCTTAAACTGAGCATCTTGGGCAGACCGAAATCAAACTCAAATCCTAGAAAATGTAGTTACGTTTAACCAGTCAGAAGCAACCAACTGACCTAAAGCTGAGCTTTACCAATCAAGAAACTGTCAATTCACTTAGCTAGAGACTTTCCACTTCAACCCGTAGAATATTTTCTTTGTCTTACCTTTCAGATTACCTTATAAAAGGTCTCCATTCATGAATTTCTTTGAATCATCTGCAACCTGATTCATGCATGAATGGCTGTTTTCTTTTAAAAAAAAAAAAGATACTAAGCATATCTTTTTACAAAGTGAACTTTTATAATTGCCAGTAAGATTTAAGAGAGAAGATTTTTACTTTCAGTTACTTCTCTGCTATTTTCCTGTTGGATTTCTACTCATTTCAAGAATAAAAGATGTGAACTGCTCAAATCAAAAGCAGGGTTTCTGGTCGCTTCTGTATAAAATAGATATGAAGATTTTGCTTTTGTTACTTTGGAAGATAAATGCAGAGAGAAAGAGCACAAGAAACCACCGATCTCCAGGGCATTGTCTTTTTCTTATGCATAGTAGGCACTTAAAACTCACTACTGAATATTTGTCCTTATTTCATGAGATTACGCATCACAGGCTATGTTTCCACATTCTCCGGCAGTCCATGTATTATCCTACCACTGCAGCTGTGGAAACCAGAGAAACAGCAACTAGGGATAGGAATTTTTCCTTCCTTAAAAGCTTATAGTTTTCACACATGTAAATTGCATTTTTTCCCAGCAGATTTAATAGTTTCTGCCACTCAAATGACACCCTTATTTCTTTCGAATATGAAAGCTTCATGTCCTACTGCAAGCGGTTGGCACTTTGCAACATATAATGCAAAAGAAAAATGTTGGCAAAGAGCAGCTCCAGGAAAAAAAAAAAAACAATTAGCACCATGAAAAATGCTTCATTACCATCCCAATCCTTATAGTAGAAAGCTATATAAAAAGACGAATCCATTATCTCCATCATTTTAATAAAACATGGAATTAGACAGATTCGTGAAACAGGAGTCCTGAGATTCTTCCGAATAATGACTCCAGTAAAACAGTGTACATCTTTTGTTATTTAAGGATGAGGTTTGGAAGAAGCAGGGTGACTTAGTGGAGTTCACATGTTGTCAAGGGTAGGGAAATCAGTTAATCTGACGACCAGCAGTGTGCCTTGTTTTTGTGAGCATGCTGAGTGCAGTTACTGAACCATCACCAGTTACATCAATGCATGAGAAAAGTCACAAAAATGTGTATTGTGGTAATAATAGCAATGTTTTTTTTAATTTAAGAAAAGTTAGAAGATGCCAAAAATTGCTTGTGAATTTTATGAATGCATCAGAGCATAAAATGCATAAATATCTTAAAGGTCATAAGGCAGAGGAATACAATAAGCTGTATCTGCCAGTCCGCTTCCAATCAGTGGGGCAGAGGGAAGGGGCCTCCTGTGTTTTCATCTTTCTTTCTTCCACCTCCGTTATCAGAGCAATGCTGTCAACCCAGCATGACTCTAGCTATCACAAGTACAAAAGTCGGATACATTTTGACAATTATGGATGTTTATTCCAGAAACTTAAAGGTGCGGAGAGAATCCTGAAGACAGTCCTGAAATAAATATTTAGGCTTTTCAATGATAGACTGCAAAGACTATATAAATGATAGCAATAATATTGCAAGAATCATCCACTCTGCAAAGCATGAATATTTCTAAGGAGCTATGTTCAGTCATTTGGCAAAACCTATAAGATGTGTTAGCAGCCCATATTTTTATCCACATCAAAAATGCATATACTTATTAGCTACTGTAATAGGGTAATAACTTGAAGAAAAGAAAATTTTCCACTTTTAGCTGTTTCGTTGTTGGACTATTTTTCTGAAAACTACCTGCATGTGGGAGTATAGGATATCTTTGAATTAGTCAGTGTTGTGAGTTGATTGAGTGCCAGGCTCCTTGGGCAAGTCAACATGAGTTCTATCATCAGATGCAATGATCAGTATGATGCATTTACTCTCTGTCTTGTAAATAGTATTTACTCGGCACTCAACTTCTATTCCCATCTCCTTCTAAGATGGTTTTCTTCACTATGCAGGCTAGAAGACTGAAAACTATATTTCTCAGATTTCCCAGGGTTCTTGAGGCAAATTGTGTTTGGCAGTTATATGCACTCACTAAAGTTTTAGCAGATAGGAGGTAGATCAGGTATAGTGTATTCTTATTACACTTACTATTCCCCAGCAGCCAAAGAATACTGGGGAAATAAAGACTTTTGATATAGTATCTAGATTGTTATATATGTATTAAGGCAGAGAATTAAGCCAGATGGTTTATACAAAATGTTTAATTCAATGCCCAATACAGTAGGTACCCAATGTATATTAGCTAGTTTTCTTGTAGATATCAATTTATTATGGCATTCTCCACCAATGTAGCTGCTTTAACTCTTGGATCCTTGTTCAGTAATGGCAGCAATGCTAAAGTTAATTTGGTGAGAAGATGCTTCCATAGGTGAATGCTTACATAACAAACTACAACTTAATTCAGTTGGTAAACTGAAAACCTACCACAGGAGTATGGTTTTGTAACAAAGAACTGAATCTAAGCCAATCACAGCAGCAGCTGTGTTCAAGTCAATTGCAGGTGGCCAGTCACAGATCAGAACATGTTCTAAGGAGGCAAATGACCATCAGTGATGAATCAAAGTGGTTCTGCCCCCTGACTCTACTTTCTGGCCATAAATATTGGCTGCCCACATAGTGAAACAGATCTTCCTGAAACTCTCCTGGTTCCAAAGGCTGCCCTATTTCACAATGGTTCTTTTCTCAGTATAACCCTGCTAAATTTAATTTCTGTAAAGTTTTAAATTTAACCATAAAAACTATTGAAATAAGAAAAAATACTTCTAAGATCTCCTGATCGTAACTATAGCAAGACTATAAAATAAGCATATTTCATCAAAAGTTTTGAGTCAGGTAAGTATCTGGAGAGAGCCTCTAAGAAAGATGAAAAATACCTCTGATAAGCAGAGAAAATGTTGGAAAGATGGTACAAGAATGGAGAATGAGGGAAAATAATGGGACAGAGGGATCTTTTAGCACAACTAAACTGAAACAATTAATTGTGGAAGTTCAGTAAGAATGAGCTGGTGCTGGTAGTAAAATTCGAAGTGTAAAACTTTTACCACTTCGATTGTCAAATGTTTCAAGGTAAAGTATTTCTTCTGCCTCTGGTACCTGAAATCCATGCTCCCTGGTTCACTGCCCCTTGCCCTAAAATCATTTTATTGGTATTTAATCACTGACTTAGGGAATATAGTCAAGGGTTTAATTTTTAAAGTCAATCAGAAATCCTTTTTAAAGGATCATAAGAGTATTTATAGCACACTTCTTAATCATTTTCACCACCCTTTGGTTGCTCTTTAAATTAGCCAACCGCTCCCTTACCTTTGTCAGGTTCAGTCAATCAATTCAGCCTATAAGTTTAAGTAGTATTCTCTTATGCAAATTAGAGGTCACAGAAGAGGAGATAAAATTAGAAGAGGCTCTACAGAGAACTTTAATGGAAACTATTGATCTGCTCATTATTTAGCCTTCAGTTTTTAGACATCATTAGCAGGAAAGAACTTAACTGAAAAGTCTCATTAATACAGGGAAGGTGTGCTGACATGAGAAATGTGTGAAGGTAAAATTAGAGAGCAGAACTTTTTAGACACATATGAAGTACCTCCCATGCTTCGGAAAGGCCAGAGGAAATGTCATTCGAAAAGCAACTCTTTTGACTCCTGCTTCCTCAGCAGAGATGTAATTATGAGGAACACAAGCAGTTTTGCAATGGAACATATCTCTTCCAGTAAACCATGCACTCTTTGAAACCTTAGACATTACAAAACTGATGCGTAGAATTTATGGCTCAATGAGAAGTGGAGCCCAGATTTTCTGACACTGTACTCCTTTGAGTTTTCTACCATTTCATCCTTTTTCCCTCATACGTTATTACTTCTAATTTATATAATTTATGCCCTGAAGTGATTTCATTTTTTTTTTGAGTTCCCTGATAAGCCTGAACACACATTCTAAATTAATCATTTCATTCCAACATTACTCTTATATACTGGGTAAGTCTAGTGTCAAAGACATTTGCAAATCTTCACGTGAATGTCATTTTCAACGTTTTACTTTTCTATGCATGGACTAGATCTAGTTTTAGAGAAGCTCATAAATCTTCATATGAATGTGACAGTACTCATAGAAACTGGCTTTCAGAAAATCTGCAAAATTCTATTGATCTAAAATAACAAGTATGGTTTAAAAGAAATAAAAAATACTTTATCCTGAGATAAATATGAGTGACTATGGTCTGAAAACATAGAATCAAGTTAACCGGAATTATGTGTTTCACCATGAAAAGGTTAAGATGAACTTTTATAGTCAAAGAGCACAAAATAACATAGATCAGTACACTTCACAAATACACTGGTAGTGACATTAAGTAGGTAGCTGATAGCAAAATGGACAAGTCATTCTTGTAAGTTTTAGATGTCATCTTATAGTGTTTTCATCTTTAGGGTTTGTGCAGGCTAGAAATCTGCTAAGCTTAGTGATATATTCAGAGTTGTTTACCTAGTAGTCAGGAGACTGAAGATAGCTACAGAGGTTGAAAGTAAATGGCTATAAAAGGGCCTGAGATTGTCACAGACAATTTTGGTTCTCGCCATACAACTTTCTGTCTCTCCTCGATCACGACGCTCTACTCAGCCAAGGTTAGAGAATCTGTAGGACCTTTGACAGAGATGCAGGTTTTGCAGAGAGCTTTCGTTTCTCAGTTCAACAAAAAGGCCTCAACTTTTCTCTCTTTGCGGAATATGTTTGGGGTTCTGAGAAGAAAAGCTATTCTCATAAACAAAGAGAAAAATCCTAAGGAAGGAGGGAGATAGATAGTAATACATATACATATAGTCAAAAAGTGTTCTTGCTTTGAGAGAGATGAATTAGAATTTCGATGGCATGGAACAATGCATAATTTGCATCTACACAAGTCATACCAAGTTTATTTGAAAAAGTCCTCAAGAAATTGTGGCTGTTTTCCTGATCCTATTAAATATTCTATAATAAACATCTGTTCATATCATTTTGCTTCTTGGGGCTTTAGTGTTCTCTATCTTTAAAATAAAAAAGATGGTTCTATAGTTTGCAAACTGGCTTCCACCAAGCTCCAGACCCCCTCTCGCATGTGTGTAAATATAAGAAGGGAAGCCATGCAGGGCTTCAAGAAAAGTAGAGCTGTGGCATCTTCTATGAATTCACTTATCATTTTATTTAAAAATACTGTAAAGGTTTCAGAAAAGAGGAAGTGCGGGTCATTTGAGGATATTTCTAGCTCTGCGACAATTCTAAAATGGTTGAGTTGCCAGAGCTCCCTTTTGGTAGTTGGATTGAGACATGTCAGAGAAAATGGCTTAACAGTGGAAACAGAGGATGCTGGCCGATGGGAACTATAGAAGATCCATAATTTTTTCCTTTGAGAAATTATTTTAGTGAGGCCTGCCACTGTGGCCAGGGTATACTGAACTCACCCCATGTGACTGTAAATTCTGTTAAAATCAGCAGACAGCAGACCTTGGCCAAGTCCTTATTACGCAGTTATGCTAAGTGAACAAGTATTTCTGACATCTCTGCAGGGGTTCTTTCTGTTCTACTTCTTTCAGTGCCCCGGGAATAAAGATGAACTCGCACACACTGGGCTGTGGAGTTTACAGTGTTACAGAGAGAGGCCAATGTAAACAAATTTACATATAATAAATTTCTCACTCTCTTTTTAGGCTTTTTATTTCAAAATCATGTTAGATTTGCAGTAAAGATGCAGACATTGTGCAGAAAGGGCTCATGTACTTGCACCCAGCTTCCCCCAACATTTACCTCTTATACAACTACAGTACATTTGTCAAAAACTAAGATATTAACATCAGTAAACACTAATAACTGAATTGGAGACTTTATTTAAGTTTGCCCAGTTATCCACCAAAGTCCTTCCTATATTCCAAACTCCAATCTTGGATATCACATTCCATGCCTGCTTGGTCTCCTTTCATTTATGATGGTTTCTTAGGTTTTCTTTGCTTTCCATAACATTGATATATTTTTGGAAAGTACTGATAAAGGATTTTATGGAATGCTCCACAATTTTGACTTGTCAGATGTTTTTCTCATGGTTAGATTTGTGTTTCAGACTTTGAGGAAGAATATTACTGAAGTGCTATTTCAACACATCCTATTAGGGGCTCATGATATCAACATGACACCCCTAGAAATGATTACCTTCAGCTATTCTTTTCAATGTCTCATATTATGGACATTAACAAGGTGTAACCCAGTCACCTGTCAGAAGGAAGAGTGCTTACAGTTAATATTTGGAATTCTTCTCTAAGGAAGTATTACCTCTTCATTCTACTTACAATAAATAAGTCATACAAATTATGATAAGAATTGTGTAGGAATATAAAAGGCTGATGTGGGAAGAATAGCAGCAGAGCTCTGTTGAGACAGCTCAGTAAACAAGACATCAGCCTTCAGGTCTCCTAGAACAATGGTTCTAAATTCATGGGAAAAGCGTGAGAAAATCACAGGAGAAAAACATAACCTGACTTATTTCCTTTCTCCCCTCTCACGCCCATAGGAAGGATTAGTTACAGATATTTGGGATTTGTGTGGCTGGGACACAGAAACAGGAGAAAAATGCAATTCCCTCATCCCCATACAGTAAAAATACAACGTTCTTTCTTGGACATGAGTAGGATTCACACACTGAAATGGTGGTTATTTTTGAGACACGAAACATTTTGAAGAAATTCTTGAAGCAATAGCTAACCTGAACAGAAGAAAAGAAAAAGGTCACAAGTTAAATTTGCCATCTGGGATGTTACTACAAAGATCAAATCCTTTGACATTCTTTTTTCTGTTTATTAAACCCAGTCAATGTGCAAGAGAGAGATTTTATACTATGTAGTTTCACATACAGCAAGCATCTCAGACTGATATACTTGGGGGGCATAAATGAAGAAAACAATTGAGGAGAGAATATGGTGGCACAGGGTGGGTCTGGTACTGGAGACAGCTGAAAGAAAGGATCACAAGGAGGTCACGTCCTATTTTAAGCACACGCACCACAACTCATTGGACTAATGAGAAATTGGTAGACACACCAAGTTGGGATGTGTGCTTGCAAGCCTTCTCTAGGATGAAATACAAAATGTCAGAAAGCAAATATTTAAAAAAAATTTTTTTTAAGAAATAGAACTACTGCATTGTGAGATCAGAGGACAGCAGATGGATTAGGTAACTGCTACTCTACCTGCAGCAGAAAAGTAGACGAAGTAAGTAGATAAAAGAGCTTGCTAAGCTTGCCTGCCTTGATTTTGTGTGCCTTAACGTTCTTTCCACAGTTCTCAATTCTGTGCCCTATTTCAGAGCCTTTTTTTCCCACTCATCTTGTGAACCTCAGGACACTAAGGAAATTTGATGTTCAGACATTTTATTTTTAGGATATCACATTATGTAATGTCTTAGGTTGGTGTCATTCATTCCAAAAACTGCTGTTTTGAACAAGAACTGAGAAAAATGTACCCAGTAGATATCAACCTTTTACATCAAACTGTCTTTAAAACACCTTATAAAAACTCAGTAATCCCTCTAAAAGTATTTTTCTCCTTTTATCTAATAACAAATACATAGGTGACTCTAGGTTCATTTTCAAAGTCTAATACCTGCACCTCTATTTCTGGAAGTATTTCTCAATTAATTAACATTCCTGAGAGCACAGTTAGGTGCAATATTGAAAAAGAGAACTTTTATTTATTTGATTTCCCTGCTGTGTAAAGAACACTAAACTCCCGAATACTTCATCTTTTGAAACATGTCCTCTTGTTCTCCCATCAAGGCCATCTATGAAAAGATGTAAGGAAGACAAAGGAGAAAAATTACAAAGAGAAAGAAGAAAGAAAGCTGTTGTGTATGGGCTAAGGCTCAAAGATCAATATATTTCTGCCACATTCCTGCAGTCATGTCTGCTCTGCTTGTCTACAAAGAAGAAATTTAGTGAGGTGTCACCAAAGAGATCAATGTCAATTTAAAATTTTTGCCTGGAAAACAATAGTGAGCTTCTGATTAACAGTTATCATAAAGTCAAAACATCCTGTGGCTTTATTCTGAATGAGTAAATTGTTTTTATATGAGATTTATTTGAGATGATTTTCATCAGCTCCATCAATCGTTTTGCCAAGTGTATCTTTCTGATGTCGTAGTCTGATGGCACAGCAGGATTCTGCACAGTAAAGGGGTAGTAATCCTAGAAGGCTGCAGAAATGCCCATGGAGAAGCCTGCCTAGTCATTAGCTTTATTGCTAACAAAGAGGAAAACCGTGCATATAATTATATGGGCTGCAGAGCCAGCGACCAAAGTTGGCACAAGGGAGTTATTCCCCTGCCACCATTACTTCATCGGGATCAGAAGTTGCCTGTACAACTTAAAACGAGCATGGGATTGGGAACAAAATAAATGCACATTCTCTCTTCACTGTAGATTCTTTTTCCACCCTCAAGCAATCCTTTGTCTAGCCCTTGCCAGCTGAATTATGCTTGGAAGTTAATGAACCCAGTTAGTCTGTGACTTCAGGATTCTTATGACTAACGTGTTAATACGATACTGTTAGCAATACTACAATGTCAGTGAGAATATGAGAGGAGGAGTTTTAGAGCAATTTCAGTTGCTCAAAGTTGAGACCAGTGTGTGTGTGTGCATGTGTGTGTGTGTGTGTGTGTGTGTGCACACGTGTTTGTGCACACGTCATGGGTAAGGGAAGTGGATTCAGAACCTAGGTCTTCTTGCCAGACTAGCGGATTCTCCATGAGTCTCTTGTTCATCATTACAGCAGAAGACAAAAATCGTGAGGTTGAGGGTTATACACTGTATCTCTAAGTCTCATGATCAAATACAAAGGACCAGTCAGACCTGTTATTTGGACTTACTTCTGGAATTTTTAATTTTGATTTTGTAAAGCTCCTTTGGATATCATCTTCTTAGTCATCTTGCACCCCTTATGTACTTAAATGTGACAATATTTGTAATTTGCAAGCATGGTTTCTGACCCAGAGCTCATACTGTCCCTTCTCCACATGCATTCCTTTTCCTCTCTCTTGATGTAGTTGGACTTGCACAGTAGAATCCAAAGGAATCTCACTAACAACAGTTTTGAGGCATTTAGATTTCTCTCTTTAATGTGCAAGCTGTAATAACTATTCTATTTTCCCAAAAGAATGTTTTAAAATCAGAGGCATCCTTATATACAAAAATATTTAACTCATTTTTGATCAGCTAAGATTTTTCAAAGTTCTACAGAATTTTCATGAGGTGTTTTTACTTTGAGCTTTGGGGATTTCTTTCCTCTCAGAAATCAGACGTTGTATTCATCTTTGATACTGTGTGGCAAATCATAATATTGACTGGTTATAAAAATCCTTTTCAGTGTGTCCAGTGCTCAGAGATTTATAAGACGAGACAGTCCCTGCAAGCTTTGTCAATCTGGCATATTGGGGAGATGAAATATTACCACACACAATGAAGATAAATCACTGTTCCAAATGGCCGTGTGGTCGAAGCCTTCCCAGTAACCCGGCTTAGCTCCAGATGCAGCTGCAGGAAATAACAGAGCATGGTGATCATTGTGATTTTAGTCCATTATAACCAGAACCCTGATATACTTAAAATGTAGGTCAAAGCATTTTGTTTAATACCATATTTATCTTCAGAACATGAAGCATGAGAATGTTGTTCTAGCACTAAAAAACAGAGGTGATAAATGAGTAGTCTCTTGAATGCTATTTAAATCACTATATCCAATTGCAATCTTTTCATTGAAGTATAAATTCTACAAAGGAGACAACCACGAATATTCTGTTTTCTATAATTTGGCAGGGCTTGGCACAGAGCCTGCCTCCTATTGGATGTCAATGAGACACACATAGAGGATTTGATTAATTAGTGAACTGATGGAGATCTATATGCATTTACATTTTACTTTACTAAACTAGCACACAACATGGGAAAGGACTACACTGCACTCATCCTAGCTTGCCTTCTACCTCCTACCCTAAGAGGTGTTTATTTAGTGCGTGTGTGGATGTAGGAAGGGGTGTTCTATGTGGTGGGAGTGCTGTCAGTATTCTCTTCTGGGTATTCAGCGTTTGCAACAACGGAACAAAAGACCCATAATTGGGTAATGTTTTCATGGACTCAGTCATCAAGAAGAACTAATCAATTAAAGAAGGCAGAAAGTATTATACAAAACATAGGAAAAAGAGGAAACATATAGAGGAAAAAGAGGAAACATATAGAGGAAAAAGAGGAAAGATAAGAAAATTAATGGAATGTTCTAAGCCTAGACTAATCGGCAAGGTAGACAGAAGGTAACTCTGGGAAAAGTGGAGAACACAAAAGAATGAAGAGAATTCACAAAGCCAAAGAAGATCATGGAGAGTGTCGCTTTTTAAATGTCAGAGCAGAAAGAAAAATTTAGAGTTAAGTTATGGGTTTCAACAGTAAGAACTTAAAGAAACAGCATGTAGATGATTGTTGGAGGGTTAGCGATGTGCTCAGGTGTAATTAGGTGAGGAATATGGCTGTTTTCATTGTGAAAAGCTGCGGTTAGGAATACAGGGAAGAGTTTTCTAAGCTAAGTAAGTAAATTCAGACTGTTGGAGATGACCCAGCGGTTGCTGGGCTTGGAATTCATCGTTTGCATCTTGGAGACCAGCTAATTATATATGCTCCTTAGTTAAAAATGACGTCTCAAATGCTGTCGCAGAGAGGTGGTATAAAATTTATCGCAAATTCCCTTCAACTGTTTGAAATTACTGACAAGCAATCAGCAAGCAGTCATCTCTTATACATACCTTTTTTATATGTATCTCACTCTTTCATATAAGGATGAATTTTGACAGTTTATCTGCTACTCAAATACGCTTCCTAGAACTTGTGAAAATAAGAGTTTTAAAAGTGAATCATGTGGCCAAATAATACCTTGTGTCCCTCAGAACGATTAATTTGTTGACTTAAAACAATATTTTTCCTAAATTTCAAAAAAGAGTTTTTAGGTATGTATATATACTATCACTTGAGGGGCAGCAACAATAATAATTTAATAATCAACCACAGTTAACAGAGATATTTAAACCAATAACTCTTGTGAAAAGTAATTAAATACATTGAATGAGAGTTAATGATCACAGTTAATAACTATAGCAGCAATAGCCCAATCTTAGTTACATGCAACATACACTAGGGGTTTGTACAAATGTCAAAGGAATGGAAACTGGCAAGCCATCAAACACATTTTAAT
Organism: Dasyprocta punctata; assembly: GCA_004363535.1. Classification (NCBI taxonomy): domain Eukaryota; kingdom Metazoa; phylum Chordata; class Mammalia; order Rodentia; family Dasyproctidae; genus Dasyprocta; species Dasyprocta punctata. The sequence continues at coordinate 113,106 of RJWM01001273.1, forward strand.
ATGCATTGACTACAGCTATGAATTCTGTGTTTAATGTCCTCAATGGACATTTCTGATAGAACTCTAAGTTATATATAATATTACTATTTAATAGTCAAGTGTATATTAATATCTCTGATGATTTAGTGAGAAAATCTTGTGTTTGGAGACATTGGTCACTTGGTTAATATTAAAGTTAGGAGTTAATATTGATCTCAATTCAAGCCTAAGAATCGTATTTATTACCCATAATAAAATTCAAACTACAACATTTGACGGGCCCTGATATATAATTCTGGCCAAATTCAGAGTCAGAATTGATTATTTTATAAGGAAAATTTGCATCTTTGGGAAACTGTTTCAAAGTTTCAGCTGTCTTGAACAGCACTGTCATAAATCAAAGGGCCTTTTAAAAAAAGCAAAGTAAAGAAAACTGGAGTATATTTCTAATTATGGTACAGTAAGATCCCATCATTCTTGAAATTTTATTTCAAGTGTAGAACTATCATAACAGTGCCATAAGGAATGTAATTAGGTTTAAATTGTCCATTTACTCAAGTGAAACAATGAGATCGAAATACATTTTTGCTAAAAGACCTGACTATATGGATAAGCTTTCTGAAAACAATTTTCAAAATGGATATTTATCACTATCTCCCATGATCTGTCAAGGCACATAGGTTTGTCTACATTGTCAAGAATATATAAAGTGGTACCAGGACTTTGTCAGGGACCAAACACATCTAAGAACATTTTCCAATGTTCATCTGAGAGATACAATGTAGAATCAAACTTATATGTGAGTAAACTGTCCTTTCACCTTTCCACGTATTCTAAAGTATCAAGCCAGATCAGCGAAGACACAAGCACATACATTTTAACAGATTCATAAATTGCATTTTCTGAATCATCTTCTGATGTAATGATACCAGCAGACTACACTGAGACTCATGGTAAGAGACAGATTTGTAAAATTCATTTGCACGCAGCAGATCTGTATGTATTGTGTGTTAATCGTTCAGCTGAGAATGAGGATGGGGCAATGAACAAATTGGAGACGGCCTCAGCCCTCGTGAACCGTGGAGATGCGTGCTGGAAATTGTAATTCAGAAGGGTAAAGGATGTGGTAGGAGGCAAGCAGGATGCTCTGGGAGCCAAAAGAGATGCAAGAAGCCTGGGTTGGGGGCTTACAAAAGACTCAGAGTAAGATCCCAGTTGAAGATCTGCCAGATGAGTAGGAGTTAGTTAAGGCAAGGACACTATTAGAAAACTTTACATCTTCTTCAGTCCTAAGAGTACTGTAATTCTAGGACATTTTCAGCCTAAGATGTTGTTCTTTATGTTAGATTGCTAATACTTTAAGCAACCATAGAATAATTTATGATGGATTTACCATGGCTGGTTTTCTGTGAACATTTCTTTTTTCTTTTTTCTATTTATGAGTGTGACTAAACTATGCATTGGTTCCCGAGAGTTCAGCTCAAGAAGTCAGGTCATTATGAGTTATGTTTTGCCTGATTTCTGTCACCTCCTATGACTCTACTTATGTTTGTTTTTCATTTTTCCACCAGTTCATTTTATGTGAATAATCCTCTGGTGACTAATGTAAAACAGAGTCAGTGTAGAAGAGTTGAAGGCAGAAATATCTGCAAAAGAGTCAGAAAAGAATATGAAGTATCCAGAAATAACTTCAAAACAATCTCCACATTAGAGTATGTCAAACATTTAGATAGAAAAAGATAATGATATTTTAACTTAGCAGCCCTATTTTTTAACTCGATATCTACTTATGAGTATGCCATAAATTCCTGTATCCTTAAAAACTATTTTGCAATATTTTAATGGTCATATATCAACTTTTTTTCAAATGTGCTATAACATATTTATGTAATCTTTTTCCTAGACATCTGTGTTCCTTCCAAATTGAGTCTTTATAGACAATTCAAGCATTTCTTAAGAAATAACTTATTTGTATATATATCCACTTTTTTCTTTTTCTTTTTTGCCTTTGTGTGATGCAGTATTTTTTTTTGAAGGTTGCATCTATGGCAATAGGTGATATAAAAATTGCCTTGTAAAGTGAGTTAGGAGTAAAATACTAACAGCTGACAGTTGGGTCAGATTTTTAGGAATTTCTGAAACCACTTTATTTAGAAAATTATCCTTTCCTTGACAGTTCGATCTATACAAATTTTTCAACTATTTCATTTTGATTATTCTTTATATACAGTTAAAAATTATTTCTCTAGGGTGTTTAAACTCACAAGAATTTTGCTTTGTCTCTATGCCTTTGGCTACATTCTTCAGAAAGTACTTCACCAGGCCACACACACAAACACATGCATAGTATTTTTTCTTTTAGTCACCTATATTCTTACTTTATTTCAACTTACTTTAGTTTTCAAATATTCTTACATATTTCTGAAATAAAACAGTATGTGAATAGAACCCTGATTGCCTGTGTTAAGTGTGCAGTGAGAGGATAAAACAAGAAGCAGATAAATGTAGTAATACATGATGAGTGACTGGGAAGTCAGTACCTCCCGATGGACCAAGAGCGTGATCCTCCAAGACAGCCACTATTTACCGGGTGCACTCAGTGATAGGCAGATCTAGCATAAGATTCAGAATCAGGGAATACTCAGAGGAGTATGACTCAGCGGCAAGTATAATCTAGTAGGAGCTTGCGCTGGAGTGTTTTTTAAACTCAATGTTCTTAGTTTAGTGTTAGTGGGTAAGAGAGGATGACCCATCCTTAAGGAGTTAATGGGAAATCGCAAATGGATGCTACTGATAATCCCAAGTCTCCATTTCACCCCTTTAGGGAAGTATGTAAAATTAGTCATTGTGACTTTGTGGTCCCCCCAAAATAGGTAGTATGTTTCTTAAAATCCAAAAACATCTGAAATAAGTAAACTACATGGTACGTTCAAAGATGGTAAGTTTTATGGGGAAAAAGACCCCAAAAGTGGGTAACAGGATTCCAGGGGCGAGAGTAGTCAGAAGGAGCTTCACAGAGAAGGTGACACCTGAGAAAAATCTTACAAGAACTGAGGGAACTAGTCATAAGAATATATTAATGATTTCATGAGGCTCTCATATGGAAATGCTCATATAAATGTGGTAAGGCAAGAATGTGTTTGGAATATTTAAGCAAATACAAGGAAATCAGTGAAATTACAGTAAAATAAGCAAGAGAGAAGGTAGTTAGACAATAAGTCAGAGTCATTGAACAGAATTTGTGGGAAGTCACGAAAAGAGCATTGGAGATTTTATGCAGAATAATGACATGAGTGGAATCACTATTTTACAAAGTCTATCATGTTGATACTTGATTGTAGAAAGGGAAGTAAAAAGGGAAGCCAAGAGGTCAGGAGAACTTTGCAGTTTGTAGAGAGTAGTGGTTCTGCTAAGCCTGGCAGATATGGTAAGTGTTCACATCTTCTCTATTTTGAAGAGATCAACAGTAGATCTCAGGAAAAATGCCAGTAAGTATTATCAAAAGTTCATCCTTATTCATATTAAGATAAATTTACACTAAGATGCATACATCATATGTTTGTTACTTTTCTCTCATTGCTAAAACAAAATACCCAACAAACAAAACCAGGGAAGGAAAGGTTTATTTAGTTTACAGTTTATGGAGGTTGCAGTCCATACTCAGCTGGCACCAAGGCAGGGTGGCATGGCTAAGGGGCAGCTGTTCATATCTGCTGCAAGCAACAAGAGCAAAAAGGGCAAAAGGGGGAAGCACGCCACCTTTCAACCCTTATATTGTATGCCGGCTCCGCCCCTGGGCGGTGCAGCATTCACACCACTAATCCCAGCACTGGACAACTAAATGCTAGACTCAGTGGCCTTTGGAAGGCCTGCCCCGCCATGACCTCATGAGACTTTGAGGGGACATCCAGACACAAATCATAACACATCAGAATATCAAAGTTGAAAATTTCAGCAATCTGAGTGTTAGTGAGGCTATAGCACTGCTCCAGTTTACACACCCTGGAGATAAGGGTATAAGTTCACTTCGGGAAATGGTTTAATGTAACTGACTAAAGTTACAGGCATGTATGCTTTGCACCCTGTGGTATTACTCTGTGGCACACACCTACCAGAGATACATCTAGAGGCTCACTGAAAGGCGTATGTAAATATTCTCAGAATCACAGTTTGAAAAAGTCAAATCCAATGCTCATAAGCAATAGAATAAAAGCTGTGAGATACCCCACAGTGGAATACAATACAGGAATGAAAATGAACTACTTTTTTCTAGATACAAAAATATAAATTATTCCCACAAAAACATGCAGAATCCAGATAGAAATCATGTGATCCATAAAATGTTTTTTATCCAGCGTGGAGATTCAACGTGGAGTCTTCATATTGAGCTATATCCCTAGTCCTTTTTATTTTGAGATAGCAAGCTAAGTGATCCAGGGTAGCCTCAAAACTTTCAATTCTCTTGCTTCTGTCTCCCTTTTATAAATATTTTGAAAACTACATTGGGGTTACATGATGAGTGACTTCTCTGCAGACTAACAGTTCTGCAAACATCTGTTTCACTATTGAATACTTAAAACAACCATGGTGGTTGAATTGTTTGTGTGTGTTTTCAATTGGTTGTTTCATTTCTGTGTTTCAAATTCAGTTACTTCGGGCTGATTATTTTTCATTTCCCTGCTTCACTAAGAAAACGAGATTTCTTTCCATCCCTCAGAATTTATTTCATTCTTTATGACCCCTTTGTTTTCTTTAATAAATCAGATGGCTACGTTGCTTGTTTTTGTCTCTCCCACTGTGGATTTCTGTGTCACTGCTGACAACACGACTTTTTTAGGATGTTGAATTGTTGTGGTGAGAAGATATTTTGCTTTTATGACATGAACATGTATTCCTGGGTATGCAAACGGAATCAGACTTGCAAGGCTGAATCAGGGCTGATTCTGAAATAGTGAAATAAATGATTCACATTTACATAAAGAAACAGAGATCTGAAGTTCCAGAGATTTAGACTGAATCCCTCATTCAGCTGTTTGTGGAAAACTGGATCGGTTGATTAACCTTTCGAACTTTAGTTTTAATTCTTTCAAGTGGTAAATCGCTGTGTTTCCTTAACTTTAAGATAATTTCAAACCTAAGACATGTCAGCAATTTAATAATGGCATTTGATGAAAACTAATAAATTATATAGAATACAATGAATGCATCAATCACAAAATGTGTAAGTAGATACTGTATTATCATCAAAACTTAATGCCTATTTTACAAGGTCCTGTAATAAAAAAGCAACCTACTCATAATAGGAAATACATAGGCATATGTAGTTGGCATTCAAACAACAGTAACTATCCATATAATTTAACTGAAACACCAGCTATCCGTAAACTGACTCTTCTCCTGCCTTTCCAATGCACTGCACACTGCCGCAGGCTCATCTCCTCCCCGACGCCTCTTGTTCCAAGTTCTTACTCCTCTTGAGCCCTGCCTCACGTCTCATTTCCCATGCTTCCTTCTCCCTTCTCTGAATTCCCTCCGATTTTTCTTCATATTCATCCAGGCATTTGTGTGTAAGGGTAGATTTTATTGAATGTTTAGAGTAATGTTTTGAGTTGTATTACATTAAAGTATTGAAAATAATCTATAATGGGAAACTCATAGTTTTCATGAAATCTCCTTGGCCATCTAGCCATCAGTGGATTTTTTGGAGCTGTGTCTTCCTCAGACTCTGAGTTCCACTGTGTAGCTGATCTGTTCTTTCAAGGGCCACTGAGTTATCTCCTCCATTTCTATTAGCAAAAACTTGGTAACTTCTCAGGCGGAGCAAACTTTTCTCTGGATATATTTAATTTTTTCCTCTAAGTCATATGCTTGGAGTTTCCCCTTCTGTATTCAAAGGGTTCACCACTGTATTTTCTAAAACATAGCTAAGTCTCTACTTAAACCTAAGTTTGATGCCAGTAGCACATATATTTTTCCAAATATCTACGGTTCAGATGCGGTGTACCTAATAATGCTTAAAACGTTCAACCCAGCTTAGCAGCTACTCTGTACTTACACCCAAGAACTGACCGCAGCTGAAGGGAGACATAATTCATGCTGACAGGTTTCATTGGAGGTTGAATTTTGGTCTGAAAATCAGACTGTTTCTTTCCGTGCCCCTCTTCTCCCAAATGACTATTTCACAGTTTTCTCTCTTTCACACTACACTGTTATTCTGACAGTCTTTTCTTTTCATTAGCTCTTATTTTCACTTTAAACTTCACTGTTTTGGTAAATGTTCCTAGTACCCAGAATCACAGCTCTCAGTATTACCTGTAACCTGACACTACACACACACACACACACACAACTGAGGTCCTCTCTTCCCCTCCTGCTGGTTTCTTTCAAACGTTCTCTATACCCATTTGCCTGTATGAAATCTCTACTTGGATGTCAAGTAAGTAGCTCAAAGTTATTTCAAATTATAAACTTTTGTCTTTTTTATTATGGCTCTCTAGGAGTCAGTATAGTGATTGACAAATAGTAGGTGGTATTTGTGTATGTTATGGAATGAATGACTGAATGAATGAAAAAATAATATCCAATAATTCACAAATATATCCAATTAAAACAGGAAGACGTAAAGTCTGTAACATGTATAAGAACAAACTGTGGTAAGTGAAAGAATGAAACATATGACTGGAGATATCACTAAACAGTGTGACACACTGTCATAGAATTATGAACAAAGGACTCTTGAATATATCAAAGACCGATCTTGAAAATGGGAGTGGTGTTAAGCAGTTTTGATGGCTAGTGGCAAATAAGAGGGAAATGAATGAGGGAAGAGGTATCTAAATGAAGGGGACAACACACATAGCAGAGAGAAAACAAAATTTTGTTTCATTTTCTTCTAATACTGTGTAACTTTGAATGAGTCAATTTAAAAGGAATGTAATCCATAAATTAGGAACTTTGATGTGTTTTATTCAATGCTATGTTCCCAGTAAAAAGAACAGTAAGCAGGCCATAGTATGCTCACAGTATTTCTTTAGAGGAAAATATAGATGAACTTCTTATTTTAACAAGAGGGTATTTTAACGTAATGAATTTTAAGTTCTTTTCCAGATACCTCCTCCTAACCTATAATGGGAATGCTCTGAACTGAGATAAAGAAAACTTTACCTCGAGATGATCAAACCATAACCAAAATTAAATGACCGGTTAAGAAAGTGATTATCTCCCCATTCAACCAAGTTTTCAGTGTTTAAAGGTCTATATGAGCATATCTCCAAGACACTATATGAAATATATCAATTTTATCAGAGATTACATTAATTCCAGGTTTAATTCTGATCTGAAAATGCCCAGCTGGCATGGTGATGTATACCTGTAATCCCAGCTCTCAGGAGGCTGAAGCAGGAGGATTAATGTGAGTTTAAAGCCAACTTGGGTTACATAGTGAGGTCGAGACTAGTTTGGACTATATAGTGAGAAACTGGGTCATAAGACCAAAAAAATCCAAAAACAAAAAATAAGCAAACAAATGAGCAAACCAAAAAGAACAATAACAACAAAAAAATTATGCAGTCCAATCTCTGAAGCTGTATGTTTAATAACAAAACAAAATCTAAGCTTTTGCCAGATCTAGGCCTCCTTTAGGTAAATTTCTGATTGGCCTGTAGTTTTATGTACTGCTATTGGCAATTGCATTTACCTGAATTCAGCTTCCATTTTATGACCACATAAGCAGTTAAACTGCAACTTGGGCTTGAAAGAGAAACTTGATAGAAATACTTAAAAATCTATAGGCATGGTAGTATATGCTATAAACATTCTCAAGAGCTAAGAAATATAAAATGAAAACAAAATAGATGAGATGTGCTACTGTTGGGAGATATGTTCAGGACTCCTTTGGCTGATAGTGCATTGGAGGAGATTTCAGAGACACTGTATGTTAAATGCATTAAGCTCTCAAGTCAGCTGACCCTGTTCCATCTCTCCACTGCTGGAGTGTCTACATCCCTGAGAGGGGCCCCTGGACCAGGCCCCGCTCAGCGGCAGGAGCCCTCTGCCCTGGTCTTCTGCTGCAGTGGACAAACAGCCAGTTGTACTCACACTATGTCTACTTAGAACTTTGGGTTCTTATTTTATCTCATCCTTGGAGTGCTTCTGGTCTGATGTTCTGCTCTATATATTTGTACCTTCTCCTATCTTTGCGCATGTTCATCGAGGGTAGAGGGAATTTTATACAACTGCACAATCTTTATTTCTGCTGGTGCTCTCTCCCAACAGGTGAGCTAGAGAATCACGCAAGAGCTTCAGGTCACCCATCATTTTGCTTTCTCTCTTAAACTAGTGTAGAGCAGGTGCAAACACACTATGCTTATTTTCTCTTTTTGTGTAACTTGTCCGTGTCATAGCTTATTGTTAAGCAGCATGGGTTGCAGAAACAGTCCTTTTAAACCTTGTGTGTGCTAGGTAATCAATTTAAGCCACAGCTTCCTCATCCTTTATGTAGAATGAGGAAAAAAATGATACCCGATTCATAGTTTATATGGGATGACTGAAACCCTGAGAAAGAAACATAAAATGTGGTGTTTGGTACATTTACCAAGTACTTCATCAGTGATAGTAATTTTTATCCAGGACAGACTACTCTTGCCTGAAACAAATCATACGGTACCATTCTGGATCAAATGGGATAAATAGCCTTCACCAAACTTTCTATGTGACCTGTTTAATTTTTCTACTAAAGGTTTCACTTCCAATCCTTTGAAAACATATAAGGAGCTCTCTGCTATAATGGCTTCACTGTGCAGTTTTCTCCCCTGCACATCCTTTTGGCCATTATTTCCACACAAAATATAGTGAAGAGGAAAACTTCAGATTAATACCATCTTCCCATAAAAATTTTTTGTGCTTATTGGAGTTTTTAGATCATTTTGGTCACCAATGCAAAAGCTTCTGAGTTATTATCTAAACTGGTGCATAGGAAAAAGTGAAATGAAATAAATACCATATAAAATGTTCTTTAATTGAAGAAACGGAGTTAACTTGTCATTCTCCAAGGAGGTGACGTTCCTGGGAAATATTCAGTAGTCTCAGGGGACAGATAACTATAATAGTATCCTGGTGCCACTGCATAGAAAGTGAGGAATGACTGTTGGGTCCCCAGTGATATTCTGCTCTGCCAGAAATAAGTTGCACAGGGGACAGGGCAGGGTGCACATCTTTGCATCAGAGCTGTGTTGCTCCCTTCTGTGCTGGGGAAAGAGAACAGAAGGGATGTCTTATATTTGAGTCCCCAGGTGATGTCATTGCTAGTTGCTGCCACACAAGTTTTTTGAGAGATTTGCTGCCCGAGTCTAGTGATTCTATGCAGTCATTTATTCATTCTGCAAATATTGACTGAGTGCCAGCACTGTACCAGTTGCCAAGGTTACGTGGACAAGCAAGGCAAACAGAATCCCTGCCTTTAAGGATGTTATGTCTCAGAAGACAAATAAAATGGGAAGGAGAGTTGCTAGAATACCAATAACAGAGTACTGACAGCCGGAGAAGTGGAGGCCAGGGACGTTAATTCTCTTCTTCACTGTCACCTTCTCTACACCCACCCACCCCCACCCAGGCCAGGTTTACTTCTTCCTCCGCAAGGGAATGGTTGGCTGAGTGGGGAGTTGCAGGGGTGCTGAAGTGAGCATATCCTCAGTCCTCTCTGGTTTCCCTCTTTGAATAAACAGCTTCTGGGTGCACTGTGATCTTCCTTGCCGAGCGATGGGGAACTCGGAGAGGAGCTTGGCCTGAAAATGTTATAGGGTGTGTTCAGGTCAAGTTTCAGCATCAGAGCTCAACTCCATTCTTCAATCAACTGCGTGCAGCACAGCCCGAGTGCCTGTCTCGGTATTCATTCATCTGCCCTGACGTTATTTATCAATAGAGTCTAAACTCATAAGAGAAAATACATGCATTATTTATCCAGCATCCCCTTTACTCCTTCATCTCAATGCCTTTGGCAGATATCAGGGAAATGGATGCAAGGAAATGGCCTTTAAAAATCAAGGTAACCCACTAGCAAACAGGAAGATGGAGCGTTTGGGCTGAAACCAAGAAAATATTGAAAAGAGGCTGAGTTTTGGAAAGTTTAAGCAGGTGGAGACTTTTCCTGTGATGGTTGGGGACAGAGACACTTGGGGCATTGTAACAATGATCGTGAAGCCTTGTGACTGACCTTAATGTGCTTTAACAAGGCATGACTAAGGGATCATTTTGTAGAGGAAAGAGAATACTCATCCTCCTAAACGTCACGTTAAGAGAGGGATAGCTGGAAAGCCTTGGGTTTTTTTGGTCTTAATGTACCAAAAATTTATTTCCCTGCAGTTACTAAATTTCACCATAAAGGCTGAGACTTTAAATTCTGAGGTCAGCCAAGTTCAGCTAGAGTGTTCAGTGCTGTGATGCTTAGTGTCAGGCACACACACGTTCTGCAACTTTGACCATAGTTTAAGGCTCAGTGGGAAACGTATCATATCTAAAATCCAGGATTTATGTGGGCTGTCCAAAGGTGACTCAGTCTGCCTCCTTTCTACCAAGTCAATTCAGGTTAAAGCTCTGATTTGTGGGATATTTGCATTTTGACCATGGCTTTAGACTACACAGACTCCCACTGTGTTATTGACTACCAAGCTGTGTTACTTTCTATTAGTTAGCATCTTAAAAGCACTGGGAATCTGTTTTCCTCCTAGATTGCTAAGGAGTAACATCATAAATTTTTTGTAATCCCACAACCTGAGAAAGATTGTACCTAAAAAATTCAGCCTATAGAAGTCAAAAGTGCTGGGGGAAAAAATCAAGGAGGAAAACATTGTCATAAATTATACTTATTTCCTCTTACCAAAAAATGACAAGAATAAAAGTGGTAAAAGATTAAAACTTTTTGATCGAATTCACGACCTCGCACTTGCCAGGCAGGTGCTTATGCTGCTGAGCTAAATCCCCAGTCCAAAAGTGGTAAAAGATTAAAGACTGGTAAAGAACATGATAGTTGTATGATTTATAGGTCTGTAAGAATAAAGAAAAGCACAGAATAGAAAGAGAAATGGGTCCTTGAGGAGAGGCTGGAATTATTTCTCCAAAGGGTATGTTATGGTTGATACATTGTGTCAATTTGAGAAGTTTAGAAGTTTAACTAAGAGACTCAGCAGGGAGACAGAATGTTTACTTTGTCAATATCCTTATCCTATGCAAGAGGAGGGCACAGAGATTTTGTGAGTGCTACACTCACCCTGGGGATGTGAAGAGCCTGCATACACTCTAAGGGAGGAGAAGAGGCTTGTTCCTCCCTCTTTTTGGCTCTGGCTGCTACCTTGAAGTGTTGTCCCTGTGCCATGCCACCCTGCCTTGGAGCCAGCTGTTATGGACTGAACTGTCCAGACTGTGAGCTAAATAAACCTTTCCTTCCTTTGTTTTGGGTGTCAGTTGTTTTGTCCCAGCAACGAGAATAAAATAACCAAGACAGGGTATCTGTCAGGGCAACATTTTGGCCAGCACATGATGGATGCCTTGGTGTCGGCTGATCCCCTGGACCTTAGGGGTGAGAAGCCTAATAGCATTTGCAATGCAAGAAACTGTGACAGTTTTCCAGTGTAAACAAATGTATGGAAGATTTTAAACGTCACAGAATTTTTATAGCAAGAGGCAGTGGCAATGATTGCTATGGCACAAGACAAAAGTACTTGCTCTCGAGAAAAAGTAGACACTAAATTACACAAACACAGCCCACTGCGCACCCTAGATGCCAGGGAGAACACAGAAATGAGGGATTGTGCACGTGGCAGATGAGGGGAAAGGCAGGTCCAGTAAAATCTGGTGACCTGTGCTCAGTCAGAGTGCCTTTGAAAAAGGACGTGAATGTCCCTCTGGGTTCAGAACGTTTGTCCAAGAGAATCCTTTCCCCAGTTCCCCCTCCTGAAATGGCAACCAGTGCTGCAATTGAACTGATCAGAATTTTTTTTGTTGTTAGAAGTGTAACTTCATAGGCTGTAGCCTTTAGATAACTGCATGAACTTACAGGTGCCTTGACAAAACTCTAAAGTCAGTATTGTCCTCTGTCTCACCTCTGTGCTTCAGCTGTCAAATATTTGTTCTCATTTCTGACCATGATAACATGGGTCTGGGTTGTACAGGATACTGGATTTGGGAACTAATACTTCTGTAGAGACTAGAAATTGAGCTATATAATTTTGTAAGGTGGGGTTGATGAGTGATATTCCTTTATGTCCAAACTAATATGCCATAATTTTTCTAATAAAAATTATGGCATATAAGACATTTTGAGTTGAACTGATTACATTTTGAACATGATTAAAAGTACTCTCTCCAGTAGATGGAGGTCCAGGTTTCTATCTACTTGGTCTCCCTGGACCACAGAATTAGGGATCCTTCCAGGTCAGTCTGAACAGAAAAGGAAATTAACCAGTCCCAACTAAAGAAACATACTCTTTATTTGTCTTTTTTTTTTTAACTTTTAAAGAAAAGGGAACATAATTGTTGGACTTCGTTTTCACCCATAATCTTCAAATTAGAAGATTTTTTTTATTTGAGTTTGAGATATTTGTATGATTGTTCTTAGCCATCAAAATCAGTTGTAAATCAGGATGCAAAACCACATAAAGAACAGACTGTCTATCCAGGGTTCAGAAGGATTTCAAGGTTAGTTCAGTTCTGGTCAATTTCAGAGCATTTAAGAGGAAAAAGTGAAAGTGTCTACCAGTTTCTCAGGAGGGTCTCAAACCATCAGTGGTTGCTATGGTTGCCTCTTAAAAGTGGTAGCACAGGGCGTTTAACCTCCTATGTTAGGGAACTGTCTACACCAATAGTTGGTCATAGATTTAACAAACAACTCAGGAAGTTAAAAGACTAAAAAACTGAGGACACTATGGACACTTATTCCATATTCTTGTGTTTTAAAAGGGATATGGAGAGAGGAAAAACATTCCACTCAAATTTTTTGGAAAAAATTTTTAGAAAGTCTCTGGATTTTTCTCTAGCCCCAAGGGAGGAAGAATGACCTGTCTGTCTCATCGGTGATGGAGGAAAATCTCAGGCCGGTCCTGCTGTCTTCCTACTCATTGTCTGCAGTTTCACGATGCCTCCAGTTTGTGGGACGAGATCCAATTCCAGGAGAACGGTATAAGTCCATCAGGCTGCAAACTAACGGTCATATTCTTTAATTGATTTGGATCCCTTTCTGTATTTTTCTCTGTGTTATTTCTTGATTGACTCCAAAGTCAAGAAGTCAAGGTAAGGATTTATTTATAGACTCTACTAAAACCCTCATTATGACCAAAGTATACAAAATTGGTCTTTCTAGTGCACCTTTTGAAGAATGGGCCAAATATGAGTTGGCCAGACAGAGAAATGGTTTTGGTGGTTGGTGGGAGCTAGAATTTTCTAGGCTCAGGGAATAGAGGTAAAAAGGCAAGCAAAGAGAGAGAAAGAGAGAGAGAGAGAGACAGAGAGAGAGAGAGAGAGAGAGAGAGAGAGAGACAACAAACAGTATACTTATTGAACTGCAATAAAGTACACCTGTTTTACCAGTTGGTACAACCTATTTTTTCAGTAAGTGATGAGGGAGTTTTAATGAGATTGGACTTGTATGCAACAGATATATCACTGAGTTTGGCAATAGATTTAGGATGCTTGCCTGAACTGAGATTTGACAGATTAAACAAATAAAAATATAGACTCCCAGTTTCATAATACTTTTTAGTACAAGTCTTAGGCATCATTTGCAATGTATGAGGGCTATTTACACCATGAAAGTATTTGTTTATCTGAAATACAAATTTAACAGAATGTTCCACGTTTTATCTTGAAACTGTCTTGGAAATGGAAAACCACTAGAGATTTGAAGATCTTGAAGTAATGTGATCAGAAATTAAAGGGAAAGAAAACTAGTCATGTCATTAATGGCAAGTAGCTCTTTCCAAACGTGTTCAAGTTTCTTGAATACCACTCTCCCCCTCAACTTGGCTTTACTATACTACTAGAAATAATGAGAGCCTGCTAGGATGCCCTGAGACTCATGATAATATTGCAGATGTAGGTTGACAAAGATAAATGACAGTGTCAGGAGTATGGCAAACAAGGGGGACTTATAACAAGAATGGGGATTTGGATTCTTCCTCTTGGCATTCATGGTCTGCAGAGAAAAAGGCAATGCACACAAGTGACTGACAGTCAAAGCAATTTCACTTGCAAAACTGAGCATACTCATTTGCCTCCATTGAAATCTAGCTCCCCAGTCCTCCACAAAGCCTGTGTTTAGCATGCCTGACTTTTGCAGAGTGCAGTGATTGCTGAATTTGTAGCCAACTCACTCTGATTCACAGCAAGGTTCCTGCAAATGGACTGACACTATGATTACTAAAACATGATCCATCAGAGGCAGCACAACATCCTATGCTACCTGCAACAGAAATGGGCACTTGGCCAATGAACAGAGACTGCTTCCCTGACTTAGTATCCATTTTCCGAACACAAATTCTCATTTTTAATTATGACTCCATGTGTTTTCTAAATATCACTGTGCCCCTTCTTTGTAACCTTTTCCCTAGGAGTCCGCTCTTCTGGCAATTGTTAAAACTTCTAATTGTAAGTCTCTGAAACAGAGTAATGGACAAATTGGAACAAGTTGTTCGCACCTACTGATGGGTCAATTTATGGGCTTACAACTGGGTGAGTGCATACATCACCAGGAAACCAGTCTCTCCACAGGAGGTCAATAACCATGAGCAATAGGGGTAATATTAAAACGGAAGAGGAAATAAAAGGCCAAGGATAAAGTTTCAGCAAGCATTTGACATTTAATTCACTAGTCAAAGAGTGTCTTGTGGAAAAAAAAAAAAACTTTCTATCCAAAATTTAAAATCTATTTTGTCAAAGTTCAGCATGACCATTCAGTCCTAGCTGCAAGGTTACAAAAGTGACACTGAAATATGAAAAGCACAGGAGGTCTGTGCCCGAGGGGCAGCTACGCTTACTACCTTCCGGGCCTACCCAGCATCATACTAAGAGGCATACAAATACCAACTGCTGTAGTCAGAGTTTTACAAGGAGAACAGTACAGTACAGGACACATCATTTATAGTATTATTTATAATGGTTACCTAAAGAGTCAAATACAAAAGAAAGGGTACAGGAAATCTGTCCACACACTAAGACAAAAAAAGTCCAGGTGAGGACCTGGATCCCATGGCAATGTCCTGCATGAGTCCAGATGAATGCCTAGAGCCCATGACAATGCCTCCTGTGAGTCCAACTGGAGGCCTAGAGCCCACAGTAATATCTCATGCAAGTCTGTACCAAGGATCTGCCCTGGGAAGGCCTGAAGGTCAGTGGTGGAAGCTAGAAAGTCTGTGCCAGTAGGTTGAGGGTTCTTCAGTGGAGCCAAGAGTCGATGCTCAAAGTAAGAATCAGAGCTCCACCAAAAGGTACCACAGCCATCCTCAGTGATATGAGGTCCTGAGCTCCTCTGGCAGTGAGAACAGCTGAGTTCATATCAAGAAGCCAGCTTGACAAACTTCTCCTGGAGATTGAACAGCATATATCTTCCCCTCCGGTGTCAGAAAGCATTAAAAACCAGAGCTCCTCAAAGTGAATTGTGGCCATTTTCAGTGACAACAAGGTCTGGAGCTCCTCCGATGATAACAGCCAAGTTCATATTAGGACAGAAGCTCAACGAGCTCCTCCAGGAGAACCAAAGGCAACAAGAGAACCAATGACACCATGGAGAGACAACAGCACTCAACTCTTCCTCTCCGGTTCTCTTTTTTGTCTTGGCAACAATCCTCCAATGGGCCATCCACACTCAGCACCACACTGATTCTGTTCAGCTGTTATTACATGTTGACCACCAATTATCAATCCACCACACCAACTATGGTGAAGATTTGATGAATATTTAGCATTTTCCAGCAACTGTTATCCATACTTTATACCTATTAATATCACAATCCTGCAAGGTATTATTATGCTTAGCATTTTACAAATGAGAAAATGAAGTATGATACACCAGGATCACATGACAAGGTGATGACGTGCTAAAGATACAACCCAAGCCACTGGGCTCCACAGCTGTACTTTAAAACAAAAGATTCTATTAGTACATGTTTGCCCTGCATAGTGTGTGCATTCATATTGGGAGTTGGAACGTGTGCATAACACATTTTAATTCTTTTTATTTCTCCTATTCTCCCCTTCCTTCCCCCCTTCATCTCTAGATCTCTTTCTTATTTGCAAAATGATTCTGTCTCTGTCTTTCATTTTACTCTTTAAATTATTTAGACTTTAAGTCTTTCCTATAAGAAAAGCCATGTGATATTTATGATTGCGTGTCTGCTTTATTTCACTTAACATTATGTTCTCAAGGCGTTGACCGACTACATCGCTGTTATTCTGGGGCAAAAACACCTTTTGATATTTATGATTGCGTGTCTGCTTTATTTCACTTAACATTATGTTCTCAAGGCGTTGACCGACTACATCGCTGTTATTCTGGGGCAAAAACACCTTTTGGTAGTGGAGGACGCTTGTGTAGTCTGGAAAATGGGAATGTTGTTAGGCAAGCTGTGCCTGGTGAAACACTTAAGTCTAGCAGTTTTCTCAGTTTCTCTGCTGTTGCGTGATTCAAGGTAACTTTAAGGATTCGTTATGCATAAAGTATGTGTGTAGGAAACTGCACTTGCTCAAAGCAACAATCGGTAAGTACTGTGCTTTGATTTCACCTATATTTATTCATTCTTTCATTCAAAAGCCATACCTGGAGGGACAACTGGATTTAGCGCTCATGATATTGTGCTTCATTAGAAGTGCATCAACTATATAAGAACACAGTCACAGTGGGTATCACATTGGCAGTGAAAGTTACCCACTTATATGTTAGGCTGCTAATATTATAATAAATTACAGAATATGTAATTTAGGGCCCCAAAGACTTTCAGTCTTGCTGTTTTCTTGACCATTTCACTCAACAGTTTTTTGCTTCTTGCAAAATACCCCCAGAGATATCTAGAAATATCAAGTAAGTGCTTCTTCTGGTCCATGATCTCATCTGACAGCTCCTGAGACTTTGGTGTCGATTCACTGATTAAAGAACACATAGGAAGGGAGGAACAAGTTTGACCTGTTCTCATCAAATTGCATAAATGAATGTAGTGATAGCTTGGCATCACTCTTTTTTCTGGACCATAGTAGGATGAGGAAATTGCCCTTGCTTTGATGGAAGTTGCATTTAGCAGGCAGGATACAGTGATACCTTACTTCATTAACTTTATTCTTTCCATGATTCAGGTCACAGAATTCATTTCACAATACTGACTGCAACTGAATTTAGTATGTGAACCCAGGTACAACTTATTGAGAAACAGAGCCACTGGTGCTCATGGACACACAGAAAAAATGTCTCCAGTCCTGACTTACACTTCTGTCTCTAACAAGCCAGTGGATGCAAAGGATCAAGTAAGGAAATATATGCTTCATTGCTTTCCACTTCTGCTGTTTCTCAAGAGTTCAACATAGGCAGATAAAACCAAAACTGAAACCAAAACCAAAACCAAAACCAAAACAAAAACACCCACATCCCTTCATCTTTAGCCAAAACCCAAAGTCACATGCAAAATATGCAAATGCACCTATCAGCTCACTAATAATCCACACAACCTGTTTTAGATTGGACTCAGGATAGTGTGTTCCACACAGAATATGGTAAGTGTGGTAATAGAGAAATGAACAAACCAAAGAATATAAAGCATCACTTTAGCTGGGAGATCTGGACAGCTTTATTGTGGCAGTAACTCTTAGGTGAAATTTTGAAAAATGAGTGAAAGTTCTTTGTTCAGTAAATAGAAATTATGGCATGTTGCACAAAGAGAACTGGAAATACCAAGGCTTAGAAATTTGGTTGTGTGAAAGAGCTTGAGATTCTGGGATGACAGTCAGTAGGGTAAGGCATTTGAGGAGCAAGTTGCATGCTACAAAGCTTAACACTTTTTTTTTTGTCATAAAGTCTCATAAACATGGATGTGTCAAACCCACATTTATTCTTTAGAATATTTCTTTTGATGAGTTATTAATTTTAATTTTATGAGTTTTATTATATTAAACAATGAGTGGTTAAAAGAAAAAATCTAATATTTGTTGAATGTTTATTAAAAAATCAACATTTTCAACACTAACTGGTTTTGGGTATATGATGTCTAAAAAAGAACATCAGAAATAAATTCCTATGTGAACTACAATGAAAATACCAATAGCACTGTACAAAAAACTTTACTTTCATTATTACACCTAAGCCAGTCTTCACACATCCAACAACGCATTCCATTCACACACATTGCTTACAGTGACAGCACGTGTGTTTTGCTTTTCTGGCCTTTTTGTAAGACATACTTGACATCTTGCTGGTTTGGCTATTTTGTCAGGAGGTTCCTATTATATTATTCAATATGTAGTTAAGAGGCACATAAAATATCAATAAGATAAAGTGTTGCATTCTTAATACATATTATGCACTTAGATTAAGCACTGACATTTTCACATCAACTGTGTACTTGCTTACAAAATCTAAGAGATAACATCAGAAATAAAAACCTATGTGAGCTACAATGCAAATACAAACAAAAATCTACCTTAGAACTAATCTCTGCTTCAACTGTCACACCCAAGGCAGTCTTCAAGCATGACAACTGCATGTTCCATGGCCATGTTTTGCTTACATTGAGAACACATGTGCTTAGCTTTCCTTTCCTGTGTGACAGGCCCTTCTTGTTACCTGTCTTCTCTTCCTGATGTGTCAGAATCTTCTAACCGTATTTCACAAGATGCACTTACTAGGGAAATAAGATGTCAATCAAATAAAACATCCAATGTATAAGGAGTGCTTAGACTAGACATCAACATTTTCACATCAGCTGTGTACTTGCTTACAAAACCTAAGAGAAATAAAAGCTGATGTGAAAAACAATGAAAATACCAATATAACTCTGTAGTAAAATAATCTTTGCTTCAATTGTCATATCCAGGGTAATCTTTACACATGAAAATCCTGTATTTCATACATAAGTATCACTTACACTGATAGCATATGTGTTTGTTTTCCTGTGTCTTCTCGTAGGGCATAGTTGACATCTTTCTGGTTTTCCTGTGTCATAGTAGGTCATAGTAGGTGCTGTGCCAGCCTGTTCACCTATCAGCTCACCAGTGTAACCCACAATTTTTTTGGCATAGTTCTCTGGTCAGAAACATTTTGTTTTTCCTTCGCTGAAAATGATCTCTTGTGAGTTCCTGTCCCAATCCTCTAAGAAAATTTCTCCATAGTATTTTGCACTTGTTATTTTCTTTGTACACTATCAAACTATTTATGCCACACCTGTTTATGATTGAGTAAAATGCAACCATTGGTCAGTGCTTTGTGTTTTGAGTGACATCATAGTTGGTTCATAACTCATTGACAACATCTACTCCATCCTTGGTCTTGTTGTAGAAAGTTTTCATCTCAGGCTTCCATTTTGTCAAGATTTCCCCATCAGTATTTGCATCATAATGAAATGTTGACATCAGCAGTACCGGTTTGTTTTTCTTTGCCATATACAAGGCCAATGTTATATCTTTCTGAAATCCAAAGATTATATTATACAATTCTCTGATCTGCAATTGCAGCATTTCATTTGGAATTTCTGCCCTTTTTTTCTTTGTGCAGTCCCTGTACTGGTCGACTTGTGCTCTGTTAGCAAATGTAACATGATTTGGAAACTTTTAAAACAATTCAAAATTGTCATATTTCAATTAATTTGTGAGATGGGTGCAATAAATCGGTTCACAGCATCATTTGATTTATCATCATACAAATAAGGACTTAATGAGTGAGTTCCAGGATGAATTTCTAAATTGAAAGCATAAACCTTCACATCTAAAAGGGCATAAGTTTTATGCCTTATTTTGACGCATCATTTTTCCATAAGCCTTTTACATTGATGTGATTACCATGAAAAATCCCTGCTAAGTACATCAGACCTATGAATACTTTCAGTTTGGCTAGTGCGGTGTCATAATAAATACAATTTTTAATATGGCTATTGGTGCATAAAGAACATTTCTCTTGTATTTCAGTCTTTGTGCATGTCACAGCATCTTGTAGCATTTCATCTGTTACAATTTTCAACAGTGCATAGCAGTACTGGCATTCCGTACAATGTTTCACTTCTGTCAAGACTCTCACTATATTTTCAGACTAGTTACAACATTGGATCATTCCACTTTGTTGTGTGGCTATTGCATAATATTTTGACTAGTCTAATATCTACTCACATTGCTACTTTCTTCGTCATCTGAGTCAAGGAGGTCTGCATTCTCAGTCTGTGTCAGTTGGCTCTCGCTCCATTTTGCTGTTGCAGGAACTTTGACTCACATGAACAGCATCAAAGCCGTCATCCTCACACACTCACACCACTCTTGCTTTATGAAAACGTGTATCTTACCACAGCAGAGCATCTGCATCCACCAGGCCTGAGTAATCTAATGATTCACTTTGGACCTCCTCCAATACTTGCAAATCTGGTTTCTCATGTGCCATTGCACTGAATTGGGCTACTTCTACCAGAAAAATCAAAAGAAAACTTTAAAAAAATTAATCCTAGAGTGTTGTGGTTGCATTACACCCTATGTGATGCTCAGGTAAATATACACCAAACATGTTAGACGGAACATAATGTCAGTGAATATCCTACTTTGACACTTTTGCACACACGCACATACCTTGCCTTTTGTCATACCAAACGTGTACAAACAAAGATTGCTTCCTGTATCTTGCAGGCAAGAGCACTGAGATCCACAGCAGGTTACTATTATGCTAAAGTAAAAAAATTACAGTAGAAAATAAGAGATGTGTTTGTGGAACCCAGTGTTATGCTCCTTGGATTAAGACTGTGTCTTGGTTACTTTTACTTTTCTCTCATAGCTGGGGCAAAATACCCAACACCCAAAATGAAGGAAGAAAAGGTTTATTTATTTTACAGTTTTTGGAGGTTTCAGTCTGTGATGAGCTGGGCCCAAGGCAGAATAGCATGACACTGGGACAACACTTCAAGGCAGCAGCCAGAGCAAAACAAGGGGGAAAACAAGCCTCTTCTCCTCCCTTATTATATATGCAGGTCACTCCCCACCCTCCAGGGCAGACATAACACTCACAAAGTCTCCTTGCCCTCCTTTGCACAGGATGAGAATATTCACAAAGTAAGAACCCTGGCTTCCTGCTGAGTCTCTCAGTTATACTTCTAAACTTTTCAAGTTGACACAATGTATCAACCATAACAGACTGTGGCAGTGTGGGGGCAACTTGTGCAAGCAAGCCTAGAAAGTATGGGAACAAATTCAGAGTGGCACTAATCTGGGATATTTTCTGCAAAACAAAATTAAGTGGTTTTAAATTAGGTCTCATTCATATTTATTTTGGAGCATACTTTTCAGATTAGCAAAGAGGAAAACTAAAGACTAAAAGTACAGTGCAAATACTCAATACATATCAGCATATTTATTTGATAAGGCCTTCAGGAGTAAACTGAACAATGCAATAGAACCTGACAAGTTTTTTTTTTCTTAAACAAAATCACATTACAATTCTAACTATAATGGTCTCATCATTTGCCTTAGTCATATTGCTTTGTCTGAAATATTTTCCTATGGCTCCACAACCAATGTGGAAACTGACATTTAGGCTGCTCTTTGAAGATGGTTCTTGTCCTCTGTAGTATGCATTAGGAATGCTTATGCCTAAATCCTCTAGGCTTAAATTCACCTCTTAGATTTCCCAACAAGAACTGTTAGCAAAGACCACTGAGAAGTCATGATTTTACATTGGATGGAGCCCATCTAGTTAAAAGTCTTACGCATGGAAGATTCTCCCTTTCTCTACTCTTTTATCCTCAGACAAGTGTGCCTCTGATAAAAAGTAATAAAGCTCTCTGAAAACTAAAATTTCCTTCTGTTTGTCCGTTGAAAGGCCTGTGTTGGGATACAAGGACGTTTAAGAGCTCTCTGCTGCATACTTTAAGGCATGTCCTCCCCGTTGTCACATGCTCAAGCTCATATTTTGATCTCTAGCTTCCTAGCTTGCTTGTCTGTGCCTGAGATGACATCCAGTTGTAGGAGGAAGGAAATATTATCTATTTCCTTCTAAAAAATACTTACTCTTCCACTTTAATGGACTGAATAAACTAGCGTCATCATTTCACAAGACAGGCAGCCTTTAATTCACATAGCTCAAAATACTGACTTTTTTATTTACTTTACCATGGTGTGGAAGTGATATGCCATCAGTAGGAGCTCCACTTTTTGAATTTTGATCTTTTCCTAGTCTAGTATTAAGATACTGTCCCTGAAGCTAGACAGTGGGAATGAGCTGCACCATCTCGGCAACCGCATGGTCATGAGGACCAGCAGCCTACACTCCACAGTGCAGTCTCCAGCCAAACTATGATGATTGGTAGGTTAGGTGGCTAAATTATGATATTTTCAATTTCTAATGAGGTTATTGGGACATACAGGAGCATCTGTGTACTGTACGAACAGAATGTATCATTGTCTGTTATTATTACCATCACTATTAAATAACAGTGCCCCATGGGAAATACAGTGTGCAAATAAAGGGGAAATAGAGATTTCACCATGCCTTCTGACCTCCTGCCGTCACCCACAATTTCAGATTTCCAAAAAAACACAAATGACTACTCCCACCCATATGTGCTTGCATTTCAAAGATTCATTAGATCTGATTGGCTGCTATTAAAGCCAGAATACTGTTGGAGTTTTGTTGCTTTATAGTCTCTCACAGCTTTGTTAACTTAGGGAAAAAAAAAATCTGTAACATCATTGTGGGGCCATGCTCATGAATTATTGTGTGTGTTGCCTGACTATTGTGAGCACTGAAATTTATTCTTATGATCATGTTCACTTTCATGTGACATAGGGTCTTTTATTTGGTCAGCTAATGACTACAGTAAAAAGAGAAATTGCCTAGCATCACAATTTCAGCAAAAGGATTTATTGATATCTAATGTGACATTAACGTTGCCTTTGAAAATTTCAAAGAAACTTGTTGAACATACACATTTCATACCTTTTTTCCAAGAAAGAATTTTATGTTTTGGTGGCATATTAATGAGATAGGTTGAATCAAGGACCTAGATTTTCACTTTTCTTTCCCATATATAGATGTAGTCATAATTTAATATTGCATCATCAAAAGTAAGCATATTTTTTCAAGGTAAGCTCTACCTTCATTCTTACTCACTACCTGAAAATGACTTTGTTATGGGTTGTATCTTAAATATCTCCCAAAACCTATCAGTTAAAAATTTGGTTCCCAGTCTGAAGAGTTACTGGGAAATGAAGGAATCTTCAGGAGGCGGGGCCTAGTGGGAGAAAGTGAGGTCATGGGAGGGGCGTGAACTCCAAGAGTGATACTAGCACCCCAGTCCCTCTCTCTCTTTATTTTAACTCTCATAAGGTGAGCAGCCTTATCTGCTATGTGCTCCTATCAATACGCTCTGTGCCACCACAGGCCGAAAAACCACCAGGCCATTCAATCATAGACCAAAATCTCTGCAATTGTGAGCCAAAATAGGTGTTCTTTGTTGTAAATTGTTTATTTCAGATACTGCATCAGAGCAAAAGAAAGCTGATCAGCACAGGCTTGTCTTAGTCTGTATGTGGTGCTGTAACAGAATCCCACAGACTGGGCAATTTATAAAGAAAATCAGTTTTCTCATGGCTCAGGGGACTGGAAAGTCCCAGATCAAGGTGACAGCAGCTTTGGTTGTCTGTTCAAGCCCTGGAATCTGTCTCCAGGATGGCCCCTTGTCATGGCAACCTCCAGTGGGGACAGACATTTCGTCCTCACATAGAAGAGGGCAAAAGAGCAGGCTGGGTGAATATTCCATGGATCCATTTGCATAAAGGTCTGAATTTCATTAACAGAGGGAGTTGTTCTTTGTCTAAATCACCTCTGTGAGTGCCTGGGGCTCAATCACTTCACATTGACCACCAAATTTCAATACTTGGAAAGGCAGGTGGGCGCATATCTGTAGTCACAGCAGTTTAATAAGACCCTGTATCACACTAGAAAATAAAAGGGTTTGGGATGTAGCTCAGTGGTAGAGTACCCTTGGTTCAATTCCTAGTACCCACAACAAAATAAGCACCTGTGCTGTGGAGAGGACACATTTCAATCATAGCAGATCTACTGCTGTGGAAGAGAGATGTCTTAGAGAATGCCCCTACGTACCTTAACACTGTGTAACTTCAACAGCAGGAACTTTGGATATCTAAATATACATGTCTGTTCTGCCTGTTCATTTTCATTATCCAACTGAGTAAAATTAAACTTGCTATTTGCATCATCACAAAAGCAAAATTCAAGAACATGTATTTTCTTTTTAGAAAAAGACATTAGACATTATTTAGTTAAGGAGTAAATAAAGCACCGTTCTAAAAAGTACAACATTGAATCAAAGCAAAAGCCTTAAGTTTCTATGAGAAGTTCACTGAATATAATAAAAATTTAAACCAGACAATAGGTGTAAATGCAGTTACTACACACATTCTTTCTCCTTTATTTCCCTTTATTACCACCCAATGCCTAAACTTCTACTCCTCTTGCTTCCTTTTTAAATTGTATCCATTTATTTATGTATTTGTTTGTTTATTTATTTATTTGGTGCTGCAAGAAGTCCTCTTTGACACTACTTGTATTTTTGGAGAGAAGGGTATTTATTTCCTAATATGGAAATAGCAATGGGGTAGTCTGGGGCAGATCTTTTTTCTTGATTCTCAAGCTTCCTTTTATGGACTCACCTTTAAAAATGCATAGGTTTTAAATAAAAATTGAGTTTAAAAGTGGGTGGTTTTGAAAAGCATGCTCTGACCACACTGACCCCATATTCCTACATGATAAACATCAGTAGGACCTGAGCAGTAGCTGGGACAGGTGGATCCATCAATCCTCACCAATACCTATTGTCTTCCTGTGAGCACCAGATTGCTTCACTCACTTAAACTGTTGGCAAGACTCCTGAAAATATGTGTCTGTGTGTATTTGTAAGTATGTGTTATGGCTCAGATCTAAACTGTCCTCCAATGTGTCCTCATGTGTTTGGACAGTGATTAGGTCATGGGGACACTGTTCCCATCAGTGGACTCTTTTGTTCTGAGTTCAGTAGTTCATGGGCCAGAAGGAGGTAGGCCTGGTTGGAAGTGGGTCACTGGGGGTGTGCCCTGAAAGGGTGTATTCTTGTTCGTGGGTACTTCCTGTCTCCTTGATCTCTACTTCCTGGTCTTCATGGGGTGAACAGCTATCCTCCACCACACTGCTCCAATTTATAGTTTCTGCCTTGGAGTCAGTCAACCACAGACTAAACTTATGGGAAACATGAGCCAACTGAACCTCTCCTCAGGGATTGTGCCCCAGCAATAGGAAAAGCCACACTCCCATTGACCTCACTTCCTCCCACTAGGCCCCACCCCCTATATACATGTATACAATAGATGCCTATGTATTTATTTTCAAACAGTGGAAGAATTTTAAAGGAGTAGGTAGTTCCAAAGCCTACCTCTGATTACTTCACAAAATTTGCCTCAGTTCGCATGTGATCTTACAGAATTTGTAAAATAAGATCATGTCCATCATCCAACATGCTTTGTAATTTTATGAAAATCACTAAAAAGATGTACATAAAGCATTTAACATAATCCCTGGAATATAGTAGGTATGGAGTAAATGATAGTTCCAAGTGTTCTATGACATACAAAAATGGATGTGGTTTTAAAAATTGATTGTGTGCTCTTATGGTTAAAAGATGCCCTGTGACAGGATCTTTGATTTTCAGTTCAATTTTCAGTGCAAGTGATCTAGGATAGCTGCCAGTGGCTCTGCTGCCTCTGTCATTCCGGGCGAGATAGCTTGGTCTTGAGCTTGAAGCAGGATAATGAATGAATTAGGAAAAGCCGAAGCAAACATGTGGGTGGATATCCCTTGTCACAGCTTTGATTTGGATTCCTTGCAGAACAACAGAAATATTCATTATATTTTCATTCCTTTCAAAACGCAAAGAATAGCAGAGCTTCAAGAACAGTACAGTAATGCACTATCCTAGAGGAAGCTGTTTTAACAAATGTAAAAGCAGCCTCCAGGAATCAGGGCATCATGGATGCATCCCTCATTATCTCTCCTGCTCATTCTTGGGTACTATTGTCTGTTCTGATCTTTTCCTACAGTTATGCCAGCGTTAATGTACTGCAGATGCGATCCTTGGACCTAGAAAGGGTTCGGCAACTCATAGACAACACAGAAGATCATTAAACAAACTTCTGATTTGCTGCCTTCAATATTTTCCTCAGGGGCAGCAACAGAAGCTGGTAGGTGGAGGGTCCCTGATTATAATCATGGGTAAAGAAATGGTTTCTCCTGACATTTTTCTTTCAGCAAGACTAAGCAAAATTGCAGTACAGTTTAACAGTACCCTTCTTAACTCGCTGCAGGTTGCCATGGAAACAGGAATCTCGCCTCAACATGAAGGAATCTGTTAGGCTTCAACATTAGCATGATCTAAGCATCCTTGCTTACCACTAACAAGTCTAGCATCTCTTTTAGAATGTCATTAATGCTCATTAGATTTCCCTGCGTGTGATTTTAGGATCTTCGTATCATATTTGAGGTCTCTTTTGTGAGTGACCAACTCATCAGAGAAAGTGCGTTTGGAAGAACTATGTTTAGTTTCACATAGGACGTGAAGTATGGCTCATTCTCCTAACACTGTTATTTTCACAGGCTCCAGATTTAGATTTTAATAGAGAAAATCATGATTACAATGACAAGAAAATCTTTTAGTATGTAGGAAGTCTGCTTCTATTAACAAAAAACCAAGTGGGAATTTTTCTTCTAACAGCAAAGTTTAACAGCACAGGCCCTAGGTTTTCTTGCTGGTGTTGGTTAACTTTTAGGTTAGTTCTCATATATAAGTTCAGTTTTGCCTTTTATGTGTTTTTAGATTTTGATTCTGAAGATAGTCTACTTAGGCATCTTAAAACACTACAAGATTATGTTTCTGGCAAAATCAGTTGGTCTGTTTTGTGTTATGTTCCCTAGAACTCTAAAAATGTGATTAAAAAGCCAACAATTTGTTTTAAGCAATTGCAGCAATAGCTAAGCACCATATTCTTTGATTTCATAAAAGAAAGAAATTTAGACAAACTCATAGATAGAAAATGAGGGGCGATCTGTTTGAATTGTATTTCAAAATCTTCCAGTCATGCTTTCCAGTGAACTGAAATGCCACTAACTGAGAAGATAACCTTCTTATGAGGCTGACCAGTGCCTCCTTAAATTGCTTGTGTCTCCTCAGTACTGCAGGATTCCTGGTTGTTTTCAATGCTGTTGTCACACAGAGAAGCAAGTTTTAGTGAGCAGCATATCAGTGGTGGAGTCAGAAAGACCAAGTTCAAATCTCAATCCCCTCTCTTACCAACTAGGGGACCTCAAGCAAGGTATTTAAACCTTCTGTACCTCACTTTCAGCACAAGGCTACTACAAGGGTAAAGTTAGACAATGCACATGCAGTACTTAAACCTCTGCTATAAAATGCATGGATGCTGGCCTGAGACATTATCTGATTTATAATTAGTATTTTGTATTAGTTTTATACCTTGAATAATTTGACAACACTATCAAATCACTATTTCTATTTTTAAAGAAAGCAGTTTTCTTAGAAGAGGAGCTAATTGGGTCTATGCTTGATTGATTTTAGCTTTCCTTTTTCTCTTTGAGTTGTTCACCTTTACAAAAAGTGTATTATAAATAATAAGATGTCCAAATCCAGTGAGTAGCTAAGGGAAGAAAAGTTAAGACCAAGCACAAACTAGAAATTTGATTTCTAGATGAGCAATTAAAGAAAAACAATCAACCAGTCATCTGTGGTCAATAAGCATCAAAGTGTGTCCATAAATAGTACAATTCATGACTTGCCTAGCTTTTGAAAAATAATGTTAGCCCGTGGTAAATTATTTACCAAGTATAGGTCTTGAAGACCTTCGATCCCTCTCTAATTTATTTACTGTTTTAACTTGAAGTTTAAAGATTTAAATGGATGATGATCCACCTAAAATAATACCAAAAGAAAATATGCAAAATGGTAAGTCAGATGGAAATAATCATTTTAACTAAAGACTTAAATAATTAGCATATGAAAATACAATAATTACCTTATGCTGGAAGTGACATACGGAGGGATCAATACTTTGGTTGACATCCCTCAACTGCCAAGAGAGTAGGTATTGAGACTGACTTGAACTTAGTCTTTCTGACTACTATTGACGCACTGCTCACTACAACTTGCTTCTCTGTGTGGCAGGTTCAGGGTGATGGTGGGCTTTTAAAACTGTACCCCATCACCTGACAATCTCATTTCCTCATGAGCAGCGACAGGAAAGGACTGTGCTTCCTCATCATGGCAGAGAGGACCACTGTAACACTGTAACACGGTGAGAACACAATGTGTGCTATCAGTGGGGAGGTAGTTTCCAAGGAAAGGGAAGAAGAGAGTCACTGAGACACCTGTAGTCAGAATCTGCCCCCCCCCTGCAAAAAAAGGAGGAGGAGGAGGAACAGGAACAGGAAAGGGAAGAGGAGGAGGGTCAAAGTATGTCCTCAATTTCTTGTCTCCCAAAGCACCAATCACATACAAAGGTAGTAAAGAGAGACTACAGGTATTACTGTAAGCAACAGTCCTGCTTCTCGATACAAAATAAGTGTACAGACTATCTCTGATATACAAAATGTAATTCAACTTGGAGTTTTTCAGTTTTATGATGGTGTATAAGTCACATGTGTTTAGGAGAAACTGTACTTCAAGGGTTGAAATTTTTTGTTTTGTTTTGTTTTGTTTTGTCATTCTGAGACAGGGTCTAGCTATGCTGTTCAGGCTGGCCTTGAGTTCACCTTGTAACCCGGGCTGGTCTTGAACTTGCAATGATTCTCCTGCCTCAGCCTCCTGAGTGCTGAGATCTATAGGTATGCACCACCATGCCCCTCCAAGGGTTGAATTTTGAACTCTTCCAGGGTTAGGGACGTGCAGTCACCATACATTTTCAATTCTGAGCAGCGCAGTGAGCCATAGTTCCCAGGCAGCCATGCAACTGGGAGGGTCCTAACGGTTGCCCTGTGGCATACAGGTTAGCATATTAAGTGCATTGCATTTATGGCATTTCAGTTATGAGAGGCGATGGGGAGAAAACCCCACTGTAAACTGAGCAGTGTCTGTTCCATTTGGCTAAGGCTGCCGTATTGAAATATCAGACTGGGTGGCTTAACCAATGGAAATCTGTTTTCTCACTGTTCTGGAAGCTACAAGTCTGCATTCCAGCTGTGGTTAGGTTTGGTTTCTTCCGTGGCCTCTTCTTGGTTTGCAGACAGTGGTCTTCTCCGTGTCTCCTGCTGGTCTTTCCTCTGCACGCTCGCCAACCTCTGGGGACCCTGCATGTCTACGTTTTATCTTATTACACGGACACTGGCCAGACTGACTTAGGGTGGACCCCGAGAGCATTGTTTTAATTTAACTACTTCTTTATTGAAGCCTTATCTCTTATAAATTCTGAGTTACTTAGGGGTTAGATTTCAACATAGAAATTTTAAGGGGACACAGGTTAGACTATAAAATGTCTTTTGCCAACAGCATAGTACATACTACATATTTTGCAATAACAATTAGTATCCCTGCAATGTTTTTCTTTTTGTTTCTTTTTCACTGTTAAAAAATTCTTGCCTTGTAGCAGCCTGTTCAGTTTCTAAGTTGTCTTTATAATGAGTAGCAACTATGTAGTCTAGAGTCTCAAGGATGTTCACAAGCAAAATCAAGCAGCACAAAAATAATGAAAAATTGTCAAATGTATCTTCAAATGACCATTTATTGAACAATTTCTTGATTAGAATATTAAATATCAGAAAGTTCAAAAGTTCTGAAGTGACTAATCATTTCAGAAAGATCAATAAAAACAAAAAATGGAAAATTTATTTGTTTTTTAAACAGGAAGAGCTACCTTTTCCTAGAGATTTGTTTTGCTATATTTTGGCATGACATGGAGCTTGAAAATGTCATTAAAATAATTTCCTTGCAGAGAGCAGTTTGTTTTAATAAGGATGAACACTGTTATAGAGTAAGAATAAAGACTACACTTATTAGGTTTGGAACAAAAAAAAATTAAGAGTGAGATGAAGTTAAATGATGATGTAAAGAAAAGTCATTTGTTCTTTCATGGTGTCTTTCCATGGAGACATTAAGAACTTCATGAATGTTTATTAGTCTATCTGATACATAGCATCTCAAAAAAACACTCCTGAATTCATATCTCAAACCTTCAGATCTAGCAGCCTGACTGAAGAATAGAGAGAAAGCAAATAGAAACATCTTCAAAATCCCCTGGTCATGAATAGGGATCTATGTTCTGATCACTCTTGAATACGGTAGTAAAATAAGGATGAGCTGACACTATACCTTACCCCCAAATTCCAGATCACACTCTAATTCATAGTTATAATAGGAAAAGTGGAATGAAGAAAAAAAAAAATTCAGTCCTATCATGTACTGTTAAAATACTGATATTCATATCAAGTATGAAAATTAATTGAATTCTGTCTCTGTACCAAGCATTGCAAAAGCACTTTAAAACTCGTTATTTCAAGCCTTTCTTGAATATAACGACCATGACATTCTGTTAGTAGTCATAGAAACACCAAAACA
Organism: Dasyprocta punctata; assembly: GCA_004363535.1. NCBI lineage: Eukaryota > Metazoa > Chordata > Mammalia > Rodentia > Dasyproctidae > Dasyprocta > Dasyprocta punctata. The sequence continues at coordinate 143,909 of RJWM01001273.1, forward strand.
AATGTGAAAGGAAATATGGTGTTGGGCTCCAGAGTGCCTACAGTCAAACTGGAAAAGTAGACATTTAACAGTTAAAAACTATAGTATTTAATAGCTATAGTACTTACTCATGAAGTCAAAGTTCAGTCCTCTTAGCCATAGAGGAAGCAAGGCCTACGTGGATCTGTGAAGGAAAGTTTCCCACAGGAGAAGACAAAGACTTTGTGTATCTAGATGATCAGGGAAAGGCTACCAGAGCATCTTTCCTAAGGTTTATGATTGTTAACTTCACTGTCTTGGCTTTTGTTTTCCTGCCAGAAAGTAAATAAGATCCTACCCCAAAATTATGATGCAGTCAAGGACAAGTAAGGCTAATTACTCTCTCTCTCTCTCTCTCTCTCTCTCTCTTTTTTTGTTTAAATACTATTATTAACATCTCTTGTTTCATCATGCTGGTCATTACATCTTTGACCAATATGCCATTAAAAATGCAGCCAAGGATGGGGATAAAGCCACTGGGAGCTGCTTTAGAAAACTCAGCAGGGATTCCCATCAGACTGGGCAGCATTACACAGGGTTTCCTCCACTGCTTGGCTAATGAACCTGTGCAGGGATTTCTGCTTCACTGGCAGCAATGTTCTTTATAAATAAATTTAGGATTTGTTGATTAATACCGCTGAAATTAATTAACTATATATACTAAGCTTTTTTAAATATGTGCTAGCAAATATTTCTTAATTTTTGATTGGTCTTCATCCAATGGTGATTTTAACATATTTAGACTTTTTCTTAGGGTATGATCTCTAATATATTCAGATGCCTCACTGAAACACTCATCTGGATGTCTCTCTAGCGTGTCTACACACTACTCCACATGCTCCTCCACCAGCTGTCTTTCCAGTTGATTAAACTGAACTTACATTCCCCTAGTTGACCACTGAGGAATTATTCTATATTCCTCTCTGATTCACCAATTTAAAGGCAGCCTATCATCCAGTCCTCTTAGCTGTACTCTCCAACTCTAACTTCATCCTTACTGCTAATTGCTAAGTGAAAATAACTCAGATTGTTTCTGAGTCTTCCTAACAATGTTCTTAGCTTTAACCCTGTTTCCTACTTTCTACCTTAGCATAGCAGTAAAGAAATCAAGTTTTTAAAGATGTGTATCGCACGATACTCCGATAGCTCTAAACCCTCTAACGCCTAGCTCTTTCTCACTATAGCTGGAAAAATACTGTTCCTCCCTTCCATAGCTCACATTTAAGGCTCATCACCCCCTTTTAAATATATGGCAAATTTACTAGAATGTCCAGCTTCTCCCTCTTCATGAAGGCAGAAGATTTAAACCACACAATCCCCTGCCATGGAAGAAGCCCTGCCCCGTGCTTACACCTAAAAACTCCCAACCAGTTTGCCAATCTTCTGTCTCCCCCATCAAACCATGTATGAGCCACCTTGGGAAGCCCATCTAGTTCTGGAAAACCTTATTGTATATATAACCACCTTCCCATGTGGTGCATGTGTGTGTGTATGTGTGTAGGTCTTGAGTATTGACATTCAGACAAAATTTTAGGTTGGGATTCATCCTGCTACTCCGTGATGACTATATCAATGACAGACTGAAGAATAGTCTCCTTGGTGTGCTTTACTTGGCTTGTAAAACTACTCTGGAATGGATTGTTCACTTATCTATTATTTCTCTTTTAACATTTTCTTTGCATATTTGTCCACTGGTATTCCTCGTCTATCTGTCTTCTCTCTTCTCTTGCCACCCTGAAGTTATCACAATGCTTCATTTACATTTAGGGGTTTGCATACCTTTTACTCTAATTTCTTCACTTTGAAAATTCTATGCAAGACTCCCATAATTTCTGCATACAGATTTAGAATTTGGGGCTTTATTTCTTCTCCCAATACCTCTTTCTTTGTATTACTTATTCCCAAATTTTACCACTCTTGGATAGTTTAAGAGAAGAGAGTCTACCTTCCTATTCATCAACGTGCTCAACATTAAGAACAACTTATCTGCTCTAATGGGAATTCGATCTACCTCCATTTATCTCTGTCAAATTCTCTAGCTTTTGAGAAATTAATTTCAACTACTATCATACTATGGTCAGAAAACACAATGTCTCTCACTTTATTACAATATCTATTCATATAAACTTTATCAATTCCTTTGGTGATTACTTTATAGTTTTGTTAACAGTGACCAACTTTATGAATTCAGATTTTCAAATCCAGACTCTGCAGTCATATTCCTGTTCAGATCATACCTAAATATACAGCTTCGCTGATCATTTTGTTTATTTCTGTACCTAGCCCTAGAAAGAGATACAGTTACTCCACATTTCATGGTCTAAATTATACACAGAACAAATGCTATACTCCCTGGCAAATTCTTCTCTGCAGTTGTAAGGAGCACTATTTCCACACTTAATCTCTATTCTCTCTTTATTATAGCTGTGCTTTTTGTCTTAACATTTTATGTCTTTCTGAAACAAAAACATAAAAAGTCACTCCTGGCTTTAGTTTGACGATGGGTTCTTGCCCACTTGCTATCACACACCTTCCCTCTCCCTGTGGCTAATAATTAGAATATTTCTGGATGAAACAGTTCGCCTGTAGAGAGCATCGTTTTGATCACACATGTGTGACTGACTCACATGACACATGTCTGTTCACTCTCTTCCTTTCTCTGATCCGTCCTTCTCAGGATGGTATTCCCTGTCCATCCAAATACAGCAAAATGGCCTCAAGGGAGGAGGAGTCCAGAAGGATCACCACCAGAGTCTCTTATAAAACTTTGTTTCTCAATCTTGTTTGTTGAGGAAGTATTAGAGAGGGGTCTGGTAGGCTATTCTGGCCAGCTGTACCCCTAAAAAGAATCATGGCCCAAGTGTTCTGCTTTGTTAGTCTATAAACACACTTTTATTGGTGCTTTCTGAATTCAGGTGCCTATACTTTCCAGTAAATGAGATGGCTGTATATTAAAATGCGAAGGGACATGTTTCTCTATTAATAGCATTAACAAGAGAACATCAACCAAAGACATGGAAGATCCTTGCTGTTACATTGTCTCCTTCTGAGAACCGCTGGATGTGAAACTGTAGGACATTTATTTGAACTTGATCCTAGAGTGCTATACCCTGATCGTGGCTTTCCAGAACTCCAATACCATTATAAACCAGTGTGGAGACACTCCAGCCAAAGGAAGACCTGAAGGTTTATGTTCTGGTCTCTGTGCAGACCACTTAATCTCTTCGACATAGTTTTTCAGAGATAATAGCTTGAAAATAGTAACTACATTTCCTGAAGTCCCTATGTGGCTTCCAATATTTCAATACAATGATAATAATAATAATATTAGTAGTAGGAGTAGCAGTAATAGTTAACTTTTTTGAAGTACCTATTATGTGTCAGGCACAGTTCCAAATAAATTGTTTATCTTCAGAGCAACCTTATCTCTCATCGCTACTTAAAAAAATTTGAGAAATGTATGTTCTTCACAGAAGAGTTATAAAATATGAATGATGATAAAATAAACACCTGAGGACCTACCACTCACTTGAGAAACTGAACATGCATTTTCCTACTCTCTAACTCAAGAAAACACTATCTCAATGTGTTATTAAGAACTCCCTTTTTCCTTGGTTTATCAGATTTTCTTTCATCTCACTGATTTTTTAAATTTTAAAATTTTACTATGAATGTCAATTTTTTTGTAACAAGTTTTTGTATGTTATAATTTATAGCTTTTATTCATTCTTAGCCATGTTATCTGTATCTAGTTTTAATGTAGCCATGTTTTAAAGTATTGGTTTCCAATTGAAAAAACTCATCTCTTATTTTGAAACTGTATTGGTATGGTTGTGTATTGCTTTCTAAAAGTCTGACATTTTAGATACATGTTCCCTGGAAATTAATGTTGTGAATGGTGTGATCATACGGGTAATCGTTTACATTTTGCAGGGAAATAACGTTATGTAAGATGATTCGTTTTATCCAAGTTTCACAGAGGGTAAGTGATATAGCTGGAGCCTGAACCCAGATGGTCTGGCTCTGGCTCTCCTACACTACCTCCTAGGCTATAATCACAACTACACAGATATGGAAACTGAGGCTCAGGGAGATTGAGTGACCTAGTTAGGGTTGCACAGTCGGTGTAAGGTGCAGACTCCACTCCTTGTTTATGAATCGGTCACTAAGTGTGGGAAATTGTATGTAGTGTGTACACTACAATATTCAGAACAAGGGAAGAGTCAAAGAGAACTCCAACTTTATGACTTTGCTTTTATTTACATCACTCTTACATGCAGTGCTGTAATGTATAACAGAAAATAAAACTACAGTACTATGCTACTCAGCACAATCAGCAAAAATTACAGTAGTGTGTCAGCAAGGTGTACGGTATAAAAAAAGATACTGAGGCGCCACAAACAAGATGTATAGAACCGTACCAAAAGAAAGACAGATGATAAGTCTGAGTGGCAGACCACTGAAACAGTCATTAAACGGGGAGGTCGTTAAAGGAGGAGTGTCTGTATAAACAGCATGCCAACATGCCTACGACTCGAGCAGAATACGTATATTCCCTTTTATGTCCCTGCAGACCCACGATGGTATCTTGGTTTTACACCTCCACTACCACAAACTCTCTGGTCTGCCTGCTTTGTGAGACATTTTATTCTATAGAGGGCTGGCTTTGTGTACAGTCTTTCTTTTCAACTCAAAAAGTGAAAATTTATCTCTCAATTTTAGATTTGCTTTATTTCATCTTTCTCTAAATTTCTCACACAGCCTCTTCGCTTCATAGTCTGAACTTCTGGGTAATTTTCACCTCTTAGGTGACCTTCTAATACTCTGCATTCACGTGCTATTTACAGCTGCATGTTACCTCTTTTTCTGTGATTGCAATTAATGCTTCCAGGATTCCTTTGATCCTCTTTCTTTCTTCTTGGGTTCATCTTTTGCTGCTCCTTCCATTTAAATCACACTCAGGCAGCTCCACACAAGTCAAGATAATAGCTGACTTTTCCCTGTCATACTCAGCCAAGGGCACAGATAAAGGTAAACTTGTTGATGAAAGTTAACCATGATGTGTGCCTCTCAAAGACAGATTACAAAAGCTCATCTTCTGCGGTTACTTTGGTTTCAGTGAAACAAACTTAAGTCACTTCTGAATTTTTCAAAGCTTCTTCATTCATTTGAAAGTACCTGTCAGTACAACTATTAGGCATGGAAATTACTGTTTCAAATTTGCTAATATATCTACTCATGATAAAAAGAACCATTTCAGGAATGGTGACACACACCTACAATCCCAGCATTTGGGATATGGAGGCAGGAGGATCACCAGTAGTCTGAAGCCAGCCTGGGCTATGTAATAAGTTCAAGATCAACCTGAATTATATAGCAAGACCCTGTCTCAAAAAAAAAAAAAAAGACAATTTCCACTGTCACCTACAAAAATTCTGTTCATCATTCAAAGTCCAGGTCAAATACTTTTTGGACTACCTGAAGCAGAATTCAAGAGCAAACACAAAACTCTACAGGTAACTTTTGGGTCACTGCATCACTCTTTTAATACTTCAGTGTTATACATATGGAGTCTCTTACTATGCGTTCTTTGGGAAAAGAAATTGTAGAACTGATTTTAGATGAACTATGACTATCATAATTTTTCTGATCTGGAGTTGTAGTGCTATAACAAGAGTGTTATAGCTCTATCGTAATATTTACTGGGCTAAAGTGGATTATATGATTAGTTGGGGATGAATCATCTTTTCTTCCTTCAGGAACTTACTTAAAAGAATCTGCTCTGGGTCTGCAAATGTATCGTGGAGTAAATATCGTAGCATGACTGTAACGTAGGTCCTGATTCATGGACTGAAGTAGAGAGATAAGAAAGCAGAAGAGAGACCGTGTGGTGTGATGGAGATCCATGCTTATCAGGCCTCACAAGGGAGCACTTGCTTCCCAGCTGTGGTACTTGCTAGCTGCACACCTTTTTTTTTTTTTTTTTTTTTTTTTTTTTTTTTTTTTTTTTTTTTTTTTTTTTTTTTTTTTTTTTTTTTTTTTTTTTTTTTTTTTTTTGCAGCACCGGGGATCGAACTAGCTGCACACCTTTAGTTGCTTCTCCTAAGTTAATGGTGCTGACATCATTTTGTTTGCAAAATGAGTACAGTGAATTCTCAGTTTCAAGAAAGAATTTCAGACATAATGAATGCCTATCACGAAATAGAAGGTACTACAACTTGCAACACCCTATTACATATTAGCTAATGTGAAAGAACCAGGATTGCTTTTAGTAGATTCAGGCTGGAGGATCAAACTAGATGATGAAATCAATACAGTAGCGTGTTCACCCAAACCAGGCTTGTTCTTGTGTACAGCATTGCTTGGAGAGAGAATTACTGTTAAGATTCCCTCCAGTTTTGCCTGTAAGAGAATGGGAGAATAAAATTTACTGAATGACTGCTGCCATATTCTTATTAGGTATGCATTATCTCATTTAGTACTCGCAACAGACATATAGATAAATGGATATTATTATTCCCTTGTTCATACAGACATTGAAAGTGAGATTCAGAGCTGTGAAGTATTTATGGCTATGTGGCATGGCTAACCTTATAGTACAAAACTGACCAATTATACTTCAGTAAAAATCTCTGTCTCAGTCACTCTCTCTGTCTCTCTGTCTCTCTCTCTCTGTCTCTCTCTCTCTCTCTGTATCTCTGTCTCTGTCTCTTGTGTGTGTGTAAAGACAGAATCACTTTACCGGGAAACATGTTATTAAATAATGACTTGAACATCTGCCCTCATGAACTCCATCTCTGCTGTGTTTGTAGAATCGCCGCTTCCTTGCTGAATGGAATGATACATAATGTACTGTCCAACGTAACAACTGAAACCTAAACTGTCCTTCGAAAACTTCTAATCTGATTTTCAGAGTGCAGTGGACACATGATTACTGGAAAATGGAAAAGCCATTTTTGCCCTCTCTATAAGTAGGTAGCTGTTGCACCTCCTGGGTAGTAGAATAAGAGAGTATTATTTTTGGATGAAACTGTCTGTAGGGAACATCATTTTCATTATGTAATCTAGACTGAGCTGATGCAAAGGGTATAATTAAGCGTTGTTACAAATTTTGTCTGTTCCTCCTGTGGCAAAGCAAATCTGGTCCCTTTGCTTCCTTTTCTTTGAGTTACTGAAACATTGCTGGCTGAGTTTTATGTTTCATGTATAGCACAGTGTAGTTGGGCTTTTAATGTTGTTGCCCTTTAATTGGTAGAATATCTAAAATTGTTTTTATGAAAGGTTGTTGCTATATATTCAGATCTGAAAGGCTTATGGTAGTCTACTTTTCCACAATGAAGTTTTTAAAGTGAAGATTCTAGCATGTATTAAAAATATATTATACGTATCACATCTGTTACATCTATGTTGAATATAAATATTTACCATGTGTTTCAATGTATGTGATATTTATATTTCCACATTCTTTTCAACAAAATAAGCAAAAATATAATAAATAACAAGTAGGTTTTTTTTTTAATGTGAACATTGATATAGATATCCCCAGATCTTCAAATCAGAGCAATGGCCAACTAGCTATGGATATCAAAAGATAAAAATGACAACTAAAAAGCAGCATATTTTCCCCACGGATAAAGACAAATGACCTAACTAGACGGGCCTCACTGCACAGTACATCCAGGCCTTGGCCCTGGGGATGTAAGTAGAGAGAATAACCTAGCACTGAAGCAGACAGGGCCGGGCCTGGTGGGGCTGACGTTACTTCCTGTGCTGGGGCTCCAGGTGGCAGGAAGAAAGTCCACTCTAACCGGTGAGGCAGTGCGGGTCTCAGGTACCTGAGAGCATGCGGTGGGAGGCGGCGTTCTGAGCATGGTGCCCTGCCTCTCGTGTGCGGTCCAGGAGACCCTATAACCAGAGAACACGCAGCAGAGTTTTGGTTTCAGGAAGGATCATGGTCCTACTTGCACATAGAATGGTCAGAGAAGACAAGGAACTTGTTTTTGTTTTTGTTTTTTTTTTTCTGGTGAAAAAGAATCTACAATGTGTAGGAGTTGGGGCACAGAATATTGTGACCCAGGAGCTAACCAGTGTCAACCCAGAGATCCACGACCCACTGCACACTCATCCTATCAGCCACACGGCCCCTTCCAAAGCCTACATAAGTGCGACAGAGTTTCTTCTATCCCACTGACTTTACCATAATTAACTCAGGAAGCAAAGCAGGTGAAGAGGGAATGGGAGAGGCAGAGTCAGCTAGAAATTGGATAGACTTGCAACCGTTCCTGACTTCTCTGAGGTTGTGTTAGAGAATCAAAATAAGAGGCAGAAGAGTGAATAGCCACAGATGCACTTGTGAAAGCAAAGGGGCATCCTTCTCAGCTGATTCAATTACCTAGCAGAGATTTACTAATTTGAAAAACAAAGTCTTCCCCTGCAAATGTCCAACTCGGCCTTCTTAGGGACCAGTGAGTACCTGGAGAAAGAATTACGGCATGAATGTAGGAAAGAAGCCACCTTAGAGAACAAAGGCAGAGGCAACCTTTGTTTCTGGGATGTTTTTCACGTCACTGAATGTCCCCAGATGCTTCACAAAGCCTTTAATTGCATGTTAGCAGCAGAGGAAATGCTGGTGTTGCCTTGCCAGCGCCAGCCCACATAAAGCAGGGAATGTCAAGTGAACGCGCTGCCTGTCGGGGAGCTGCAGGAAACCCACTCACACTCTTTTCTCTTGGAAAACACACCTTCTGGCTTCCTCAGGAATAAAATGAGAAAATGTGTGAGAAGAGCATGTGCACGCTCCACGTGGCGTGACGTGGGCCCATCCACAATGCTCCTGCCCCGCGGTTCAGACCACGGTGGGTCATCGCGATGAAGTGGAGAGAGAGCGTCACACTTACGATTTGAGATTCCATCCAGGACTTCATGGTGCAACCAGAGGCAAAGCTGGAAGACAGCTGGAGTCTTCCACAGCCACACAAAAAAGATGTGAGCCCCAGGGAGTCGGTAAGAGGAGAGAGCCTCAAGCTTTTGATGACTTGAGACAGTATTGACAAAGGCTGGGGTACAAACACTGGCCCAGGGACATTTTAGATTTTGCTTTGAAAGCTTAGCCTATATTTCAGCACACCCACTCTTCTTTAGATCCAGAGGTAACAAAGAGCCCCTACAAGCCCTGTCTCATCTCACCTTCGGTAGAGAAATGGCATGATTGACCAGACCCTGAAATAGTTCCACTGTGAACTTGGATGAGTCAAGGCCAGAAACTTGAAACTCTAAGGTGCACTGGGGGAAATGGATTTATTTTAATACAATGGGATCCTGAATAAGTGAACAGACGCAGCAAGAGGTGAGACTCTACGTTGTGCAAGAACTTTGTGAAGTAGGTTCAGACTTTGCTTCTGCGGGTACAGTGGGCACCCACTGAAAGTTTTTAAGCAATGACAAAGAATTGTTCATTTACTTTTTCAGTGAGCGCTTGCAGAGTCCCTGCAGTGTGCCAATCCCTGAGGATGAGGAAACATGGCCCTTTGTTCCAAGGACAGTACATTTTAGAAGAGTTAGGCTCTTGTTTAAATTTAAAACATGATGTTAGGTATTAATAGTGTTACAATATATCATACTTTTTCACTTACTTCAGGATGACAAGCATCAGGGATTGGTCAATTGAGTCTAAGTTTTGGAGGTTAAAAGATTTGAAAATACAAGGTAAAACCAGTAATTGTTGTGACGAATTTTGAGAGATCAGGAAAAGGTCAGCAGGGGAAGGAACAAAAAGTGCGTCCTGGGCACACAGGTAGGGGCGCAATTGCAGGCATTGAGCCTTCAGTCATTCTGGCTCGTGCGGGAAACTAATTGGTTAACAGTACCTGGATCGGGGTAAGTAGGTTGTGGGAAGCAGCTGGACAGGGCCACCATCATCTCAGAGCCCACACTCTGGAATACTGCCTCTAGATTCATTGTGCAGAACAGGTTCAAAAGAGCTCATCATAATCCCATGTTCAAATAGAGCCAGAGGTTAAATAAACTGTCACCAACAGGGACAGAGGGAAATCAGATGGCCAAGAGTTCAGGTCGTGCACATAGCAAGGAGTCGAGGGATGAGGATGGGCTGACATGGAGGCTTCTGGCCTGGATCACTTCGCTGAGGCTATGTCAGTCCCTTGAATGTTTGCAAGTAGGAACTGGAACCAGTGCTTCTCCTTTCAGTCGGTTGGTATCTAAAAAATAGAGATGAATACTTTAAAGCCATAGTTGTTTTCTTAAAAGTGTTACGAAAGTACTTTCATAGATGCATAACATGAGTCCTCGCAGAATGGAAGCATTTAACACCAGGTTTGGCAATAAACAATCATTTGTTAAGTGAATGAATGGAAAAATGTAAAATAATGTTTGATAGGGATGGAGTATTATGCTTGCAATCTAAATCTTAAGTATGGTGCATATTTTTTGAATCTTGAGTAGTGTATAATCGTAAGCATTGTGCCTTCACATGCATCTAATTCTGATTCAAACCCTAGCACTTATTGCAATGAACCACAATTGTCATGTTGTAAAGGAAGAAAAAAATAAAGAGATGAAGTCATAGTAATAGGTTTTAGATTGAATCCATCTTATTACTTGCCCTACCTGGCTTATAGCTACAAAATGCTAATAATACCTCTCTCAAAGGCTATTTTATTTTTAAATTAAACGAGAGAATGAAAGTTCCCAACACATGGGAGGTTTGAGGCATATGTTACAGAAATCTGCTGGACTCATCTGTTGTCCTACTTTATAGCAATTCTCTTCTGTTTTCATTCTTACCGGTTTATGAGATGGCTTGCCGCAGAATATGCCCATTAAATCATTCCTAGAGACAGCTACCAGGAAGTTCCTCTCTCCCTGTGTCCGCTCTAGACACTTTCTGCACATTAGTGAGTCAGAAACACAGGCATCAGACTAAGCTCTACCTCAAAGACAGTCATTTTCTGGCAGGCAAATACAAGGACAGATGTGAAAGGGAAGGACATCACGGTGTCTGTCATTTAAGTGGCCTGACAGTGCCTAAGTGAAAGATTCACTCCAGACAGTTACTAGGAAGTCCAGGGCCCAGGTCCAAACCTTCTAGTTTTGTGGGGGAAAAATATTGGAAAAATGTCCTAACACTGGACTAATTGCTAATCCAAACCTTGGCTGTTACTGGATGTGATACGACGGTTGCATTCAATAGACTTTCAGTAGATAAATCCAGTTACGATCCATACTCCACTGTCATTCAAATGACACATTTGTGAAGAAACCCCAGACAGCGCAGCACAGAGGAAAGGCAGCGTGGTAGGTGGAAAACCTTTTGGGATCAAGTACCCTGCCGATGGTGGGTGCGGACTTTGGGGAGGTCCCTTCACTTCGCTGAGCCTCAGTGGACTCTGTAGCCTGTCACAGTGATTCATAGAGCTTAATACAATGTTCTGCATGAGAGCGCACTGTAAACGCTAGAATTCTGCGTGAGTCATCAGGTTCCAATAAGACATTGGTTGTCACCATTACCTCGTCGTCATCATGGTCAGCTTACATAGACTTAGTTCAGTTGAAGTTCATGGCATTGATCAAAAGCACAGCACAACTGCTTATCCATAACCATTCTGGCGAGCAGCGTAGTTCAGAACATGTATCCTGAGATCACATTCAGAAATTAAGAAATGCAAAAAGGAACAGGTGCAATGAACTCTAGTAATGTATTTTGCTTCCTCTCGGATGTCCGAACTCTTATCATCTCAAAATGCAATCGTTATAAAAGTCACTAAGAAGACTTCATCATTTTTTTCCTCTCTTATTAAATCTCCAAAATCACAGCCTATCTAGGCTGGAATGTTAAATTTTATTCAGAAATAATCTTTAATTCAACAAAATGGAGAGCATAAAGCTGATTTACAGATCTTTGATGTTCCAAGAACACTTAAAGTTTTCTTTTAGCTGAATTTAGTGCCAACTTAAACGTTCAAATTAGGAAAATTTAAAACTGTTTTCTCCGTCGCGTGAGGTACGTGGTGCACACCCTGTCAGTGCGTGCGGCCGGTGCTACAGTGCAGGATTGCACAAGCCCTGGAGGACCGTGTTAGCCAATCATGGTGCTAGATTGCTGTGAAACAGAGTAATTCACCAGGTGCTAGACACCATCAGAGACGGGGGAAAGGAAAGCAAAACCGTAACACAAGAAGCATGATCGCCATCATAATTTTTTGCACTTTGTCTTCAAGATACACTTGGACCAGTGGTGGGGATTGAGTGATGATTGTTTCTGTCCTTGAATAGCTTAGGAGCCCAAATGGAGATGAATCAATAAACATTTTCATAGCATGAAAGTGTTGATCTGTAGTCAAATGCTTGTTATTGAATCTTCTCGACAAAGCGTGAGTCAAAGCAGAATTAGCAGAGTTTTAGACAAGGATAACTTAGTTCAGAAATGTTATTCCGTAAAGCCAAACTTGGGGAGCAGGAACGCCCATCTCCTTGGCAAGCCCATGCCAGAGGAGGCATGTTCAAGGCCCTGAGGACACAACCTCCTAAACAAGGGAGCTCAGTAGATGCTCATTTTTTTCCTAAAGTGATCAATACCCTCCGATCAGTGTGTCCACACAATTGGAATTAGGCCCACAGGGGAAAGTGAAAAACTGGAGTTTAGGCAGTCCAAGCCTCCAGTAATTAGGACTCATCAGTAATGCACAGCTGCACTGCTTTTTAATTCAGAGGCAGGCCCTAGAATGGATGTCTTTTTTTTTTTTTCTTTTTTCTTTCTCTCTGGCATAACTACTAGAAATTCTTGTTCAAGGCGGGAGGGAAAGTCTAACCTATTTTGGAAAGAAGAATCAATTTCAAGATTTCAAATCTGCCTGAGCTGAGCACAAGTCATAAGGCGCTGGTGGAGAATTCCCACAGGAGTCACCTTGTCCTATAGGAACGGCCCATCTAATGAGCCTTCTCAGTCTCATTGATTGCAGTAACTTACTTCCTTGGCGAACTGGAAGCTACCTCGCTGTCTGTTCCCCGATTGAGCCCATCTATTTGGTATCTCTGAGCACATCTTCTCCGCTGCCCACACTGTCTTAAGTGTCAGGTGGAGAGGCAGGTGTGAGGATCAGGCTCCTCTTACTCCCGCTGGGAATGTTTATTCCCGTCGTGGCCGGGTTGTACCTCTTCATCTGATAGACCGGCTTCGTTCTGCTTCACCATATTTAATTCCGAACCTCAACGCAGAAACCCAAATCATTACTTCCCTTGTCGTGTTGAAGTAGCAACAAGGACAAAAATTGCAGAGCGTTTTCCTAGTCTACGATCCCTCATATACTCACTGTGGCTGCCCATGTTGCTTTGCTGAGGGTTGTGCTTAAAATATCATAGCTAGTGGTGTTTCCTGCCCACTGAGAAAGTGCCAGGGACGCCTCATCTGGCTAGTACCTGTGTCTTCTGGAATAACAGAGATAGAATTGTTAAAAAATAAAACTAAAGTCTAATTAACAGGAATGAATTACTTTATGTTACATTCAAATCCAATTAGGGCTAGAATTGAAAAAAAAAAGTTTTGTTTTACATCAGAATTTGCTTTGGATTGTATAAGAAAAAGGATGATAGGCTCAGAAAGGCAAGAGGAATAGGAAAAGTGGGAACAAAGGATGGAAGGACAAACAGACTTTGCTCCTGCCTCTTACTCTTACTGCAGCATGGTCTTTATCATCTTAAATGTGCTTTATTCTGTCACTGCACATTGCCTTTTACTGCCAGCTCTGCACCTGTCCATGAGTGTCTATCATGGGAAAGTGGGTTTCTAGCTTTTTCCCATAAGGACTTCATCCTGATATTCTTTTCCTAACACAGACCAAACATTACACCAGACTTTCACCAAATCCTTTCTTTCTTTCTTTCTTTATCTTTTTTTGATATGGTGCTTGGCGCAATGGCATAGCTTCATCCAGTGATTCATTCTGGGATTATAACTGAGAATCTCCTGATTATAGTAATGCAGCTTTTCCTCAGATCTTTTCATAAGTTTTAGCTTGTTTACTTCCAAGACCCACTCAGTGCAACTTGATTTGGGAGATGCTTCTGTGAGCCCAAATAGCTTCTCTGGGTACCGGTATGTCCCAAATAAAAGGCAGGCTGAATTCCTGATATCTCCCAATGCTTCATGAACAGGCGAAAGATGGATGGATGGGTGGGTGGATGGACAGATAGCTTCACGAGAGGATGTGGAGAACAGAGGGCAGCCTAAAGCAAGATTCATGGTGACTATAAATGCAAGAAACCCTTCTGCCATCCAGAATTCTATTCGGGGACACTTCGCCAGTTCTGCAGAGATAACCAATGCAGCTAAAAGTGGCCCTTGGGCCCTGAACAGGCTGAAGCATTGTCTGAATTCTTGAAAGAAAAATCAAGTGCAAGGTAATTTGTTTCTTAGGACTTTGCATTCAGCTCAGATGCTCTGAATTAGCAAGGTGTGTACATGCTGGGGTCCATAACATAGATTTGACTCGTTTTAAATCATAGAAATTACAGGTGTACAGACAGCCAAAGATTACTTATCCCAACAATCCTACTTTCCTTTTTGCCTGTATTCTGTCTGTCTCCGCATGATCTCACCTCCTTCATGTGTGTTCCCTCATCTCGCCAAACTGCACTAGCATTATTATCAATAATTTTCAGATTACCAAAATCCAGGGTAAAGTTACAGTTTTCATTTTATTCAGTTTATTAGCAGCATTAGAAACAGCTTCTCATTTCTTCCTTTAAGCTACTTCTTAACTTGGTTTTCAAGTTTTCTTTTTATTGTTTGATTTATTTCATGAGTTCCACTTCCTGAGTAGGATTCGGAGTGTCCTCTGGTGTTTCCTCCTGGCCTGTGTATGTACCCCTTGTTGCCTGTGCTCCCACTCTCACCCTTGGTCACCTTCCAGTCCTCTGTGAGTCTGTCCCTATCTAGCTGACTCCCAAATTTTGACCTTAAACTTTGAGCTCACCTATCCCACAGACTCATTTATCCTACTGCTGACTACAGACTTCCACTCTTCTGTATCGACATCTGTACCATCTGTATCTCATCTATAGATTTATATGTAGTTGTGTCTGCACCTGTATTTGTATCTCTATGTTTTAAGATCTAACTGGAATCCTTTGAATCTTCCCATTTCTCTGTAGGAGCCACAAACTTCCTTTCTGAAAGACTGGAAATTGAGTCTGCAGAAACAAACTGAGAGTAGACATGTAAAACAGAACAAGGCTGCAAATTTATGAACATGCACACGGGCACACCCAGAATATGAGAGGAAGGGCTGGAGAGTTCAAGATTAAATACTCTTTTTATAGGATGGAGGAAATGGCCGGGGTTATAGCTCAGTGGCACAGTGCCTGCCTGGCAAGCACGAGGTCTTGAGTTCGATTCCTGATACCAAAAGAAAAAAAAGGGAGAGTAGATGATTTTGAGGGGAAATCTGTGCAACAGTTTCTCAAGGTTTCAGGTATTCCATCTTCTTCTGTGATAGAAGCTTAACCTTCCTCAGTTAACGAACTTCCAGTAAGAAGTGTTGAGGCCATTGCAGCCTTCTCTGTCTGTTCAGGTCTTTATGTGTAGACAAGAGGACATCAGAGCCAAACTTTCCTTACATTTGGGGTTCCCCAGGGCTTCTCAGTTTGAAGTTTGAAGAGGTATTTCGGGGTTTCATTTACTAAGCACCAGTATGAGCTTATATTTGCTCCTCTCACAATCTTCTTCATCTCAGTAAACCACCTGAAATTGTAGTCATCACTGATCATTTTCTTAACACATCTCATAGCAAATTCAGCAAAAATTCCATGCTATAAAATTTACCCTCAAAATGTATCCAGAGCTAACTGCTTCATCTTTCCAGCTACCACTTCGGCCCGAGTCATCAGCAGCAGTTTCTCACTGGGGACTTTGCTTCTGCCCTATGACTGTCATTCCCAGCAGTATTGACTCAAAAATCACAGAGATCCTTTGAAAAGGTATTCAGTCCTTGCCACAAACCTGCCCAAAATTCCCCACATGAATGCCCTCCTGACCCCGTGAAAGGCAAGCTCGTCCCCAGGAGCTAGAGGTGTGCCATGCTTGGGCCTTGCCAGACCTCTGACCTCATAGTATTCCACATGGCTCTCCATCGTCCTGCAGTGACCACAGGCAGCTCTTGCTGATTCTGGACTGTGCTATGGGTGTACAAGTCTCTGGCTTTTTGACCTGGCTTTTCCCACTGCGTCAAATGCTTTCTCCAAAACTATGCATGTTACCAGTAATCCCAACACTCTGGTAGGGTGAGGCAGGAAGATTATAAATTCGAGCCCAGCCTGGGTACTTTAACAATCCGAATGCCCCGGGTTCAATCCCCAATACCACGAAAAAAAAAAAAAAAAAAGCACATGCTCAATCCCTTAGCTCCTTTGGTCTCTGCTCAAATATCCCCCTGTTAGAAATACCCCCACCCATCACCCTATTTCAAATTCTGCCTTCTTGCCTCTTTAAACGCTTTAACTTGTTTTCTGTTTATAGTGTGCAACCTGGCCTATGCGATGTATCGGTTCATTTTCTGTCTCCCCAAGCACAACGTGATGATCAGGAGAACGGGACTCTGCTGCTTTGTCCAGCTCTGAACTCTCACCCTCTGGAGCGGTGCAGGCTGGCACGTGCTGGGGACGCGGTAAGTACGTGGCTAAAAAGCAGAGACTACGGAGGTGGTTTACAACATCAAGAGTAAGAAACGGACTTTCTGACTTCCAGTTTAGTGGTAACCTGCTGCACCAAAAATACAGCTTCTAACCAAGCTGAACTATACGAAGCACTCTGTAGGTGCCCATCTGCTCAGCACAGAGTGTTCTAACTCATTCGGAGTTTGCAAAATGTCTACCTTGTGAGAGGCACAGAAGCACGGAGGTGAGTAACAGAGCTCTTGGCCTTGGATTACAAAAAAAAAAAAAAAAAAATCTCAGGTAATTGAAGTACGATTGTAGGGCAGACAAGGAATCCTCTTCCCAGACTCATGGGTTGTGGTCAAACACAGTGTCTAATAAATCCTGGGGACTCAAGGGATAGTGATCAGGCAGGTGTAAAAGCATCCGAACGGTAGGACAAGTTGTAAGAAGTACCTACGCATAAAGAAAGTCTGCAAGGAGAGGAGGAAGACTAAAGAGAGAACTGGAGCCACAGAGTAGAAAGCCTGAGAGAGAGTGCTAAAAGCTACTGGGAGACCGTGAATCGGATGGCAAGATGGGTACTTATGAAAGATAATGCTGTTTGTCATTGTTGAGAAATACACCTTGAAAACGGGGGAAAAGGTCAGTGTTACAATGTCAGATGCATTGTTACATTGTTATAAGGTAATCACAGTGAAATTCATTCTGTTATGCAAATCCTGTTGGAATTATACCTTTCCTAGTAGACAGCCACATGCCCCCTCCACCGTAAGCACCATGCAGGATGGCCGATAAGGATCCCCATTCAAGGTCAGTGCTGGACTTCCTTTCATTCACAGAGCACAGGTGTATAATACAAAGGTTGCAATCTTGATAATCAGCCCTGACACCAGAGCTTGGTATCGGTGAGAAAAGCAAAAAGATGTGGTTCTTGCAATGGTGTAAGTGAGATAAGTGCCTAGAATTTTTGAAAAGTCACAGGCAATTCAGACTCAAGTTTGCAAGATTAGACTGGGCTGGGGTGTGGAGAAAAAAGGGGAGACTTTCCCACAGAACTGGAAGCACAACGCTGGAAATGATATCCTTCTTGGGGCTGGAAGCAGGTGGAGACAGAGTGGGGAATGCTAACACCTTTCCTCTCTCTGGCTTCTGATACCTTGTATCCTTGTAAGAAGAGAAAAGGATTGCAATCCTGAATGAAACCTTGCAAGGGAGAAGCAGGGAGGGAAATTGGCAAAATGATTTTCTAACTGTAGAGAGGATGATTTCTCCCAATGCAAGAGCTATTGGCAATGGCTTTTTTTTTTCTAATAAGGATGAGATTCTGCAGTTTCAGGTTCTAAAGCCGAATGACACATGGGAGAACACAGTGAGAGATGGAGAATGTCACAGAAATTAGAAGACAATTTTTAAAGGTTCAGTGTTCTAAATCACTCAGTGTTCCTGTTCTTTTCCCTGTCTTTTGTAAAGTAGGACAAAAGGTTTGATAAGCTTTC
>RJWM01001274.1:0-17248 GCA_004363535.1 Dasyprocta punctata
TCAGATAACTGAAGCATATAGAACTCCAGCTAAACTTGACCAAAACAGGCCTACACCCAGACATATAATAATCAAGATTCCAGAAATCCAACACAAAAACATGATATTAAAAGCTGTTAGAGAAAAGAGACAGATTACCTACAAAGGAAGGCCCATCAGAATCACGACAGACTTCTCAACACAAATCATCAGGTCAAGAGCTTGGAGTGAAATATTTCAAGCCCTGAAGGAAAATAACTTCCAACCCAGATTAATGTACCCTGCAAAATTATCTTTTAACATCAACGGAGAAACAAGATACTTCCATGACAAAGAACAACTAAAGGAATTTATGACAACCGAGCCAACTCTACAGAGAATACTGAAGGACATTCGAGAGAGAGATAAAGAAGTCCACTGCTCCAGAAAAAGCGACAGAAAGATACCACCGAGCAGGGCAGACAAATGAATAATCCATTAACGGGATTTAAGTCCAGTATTGTTTTCAATGAGCTGTTTAGTTTAATCCTATTCTACCTTGACCAGCCTATCTTCATCATAAATGATGGCAAAGACAGCTATTGTAAAGATAACAAAATTTATAAGGGTAGCTTTCAGTGATATATGATCACCCTGCTTCAAAATAAGGTATTACTTTCACTGCTCTGTTCTGAGGGATTTTAATCTATCTTAGTATGACTGTGTTACAACAGATGATATAGGCAACTGCCTTGAAGCTAACATGAGGCATCACAGAAATCAACATTACATTACTATGCATTGCCCCCATTATCTTATCTCTTACTGGTTTTATTCAGTACTATCTCGTTTGACTATATTAGGCCAATTGGTAAGGGCATTTAGTTTGAAGACAATAAGAGGTATTACAAGGGGAACCGAGGAAGGAAGGTATGGAAAAAAGACATAGTGTTATATAAGGGTATGCATAAGACAGTTTAAAAGTCTATACTACTAAATGCATTAACTGGTGAGAGAGAACAGTTGATATTCATAAGACCAGATCAAGCCTACATGTCTTTACATGTCAATCTGAACAGCCCCCTTAACGGTAACAATATACAATGCTGCAATCACTGTGAAATTCCAACCATCTAAATTACTAGACCTACAATTTTACAGTATCAGATATGTTGTTGTTGTTTGCTGATCTCTTTAGTTTTTTGTTTCTCTTAAGTATGACCATTCTTTTATGCTTTATTGGTTTCACTCTGAACTATTTCGCTTGGTTATATTAGACCTGATGTTAGGGGTAGTTATTTCACAAATAACAAGAGGTATTCTTAGGGGAAAGGAAAGAAGGAAGAGAAAAGGAAAAAGACATAAATTTATAAATATGCATATATAAGACAGTTAAAAAACCATATTGCTAAATACAATAGCTATTGAAAAAGAAAAGTTAATATACCTGAATTGATAAATCTTACATGTCTGTATCTGTCAATATGCCCAACCCCTAGGAAGGTAATGATATACAATATTGTAACTAGTGTCAAACTTCAACCACCTCAGTGTGTAAACCTACAATGTTATCGTATCAGATCTGTTGTTGTCTTTTTTGATTTTTGTTTCTATCTTCTGTATCTATTTTCTCTTAAATAAAAAGAATTGAAAGCACAGTCTCAAAGAGATACATGTACATCCAAAAAAAAAAAAAGAATAAAAAATCTTTCGATTACTGCTACCAAAAATAGAATAAAAAATCAACTACAAAGATATTTCCAATACATGTCTGAAAAAGAACTTCTATTGAAAACATACAAGGGCCACGAGTTTGGCTCAGTGGCTTAAGTGCCTGTCTGCCAGGTGTGAGGCTGTGAGTTCCATTCCCAGTGCTGAAAAAAAAAAAAAAAAAAAAAACCACAAAGAACTACAATAAGATGATCATAAAGAAGAGGGATGAACTATGGGAACTGCTCAAAAGAAGCTATTAAAATAGACAATAGAATTTTTATTTTTTACTAGTCATTACAAAAAAATGGAAATTAAACCCAACATGTAGTACTACATATCCAAGGGAATGGTTAAATGAAACAGTCAAACAATACTGAAACCTGATTCGCTGCTACTGACAGACTCTATAACTTCTGTGAAAATCTTTTTGACACTGACTACTAAGTCTCATTCTATAAATAATATGCATATTCTATAAACTAGCAATTACACTTCCAGGTCTATTACCCAACATAAATGCTTTCATACATTTACCAAAATAAACGTGTGAAACCTTTCATGGCAGAATTGTTTCCAAACTTGAAATAATTCTTACTGTTTTCTGAATTTAAAGTAGAAAGAACAAATTGCTATATATTCATGAATGTAGTGCTACACAACAACAAAGATAAATGAAGTACACATATGCTTGCAACAGTATGAATGAAACCTCACAAAACAATGTTCACAGAAGTGTCAGATGGCCATAGGAAAGTAAGGATAATTGGATAAGTGAAGAAAGAGACTGGAAAGGGGCAGGGGCAGTGCAGAGGAAGTAATGTTTATTTCTCTGGATAATGATTACACTGGTGTATTCATTTTGTAAACAATTACCGAGATGTATAGTTATGTTTATTTTTCTAAATATGGGTTAAAATTTAATAAAAAATATTTAAAGGACTTGGGAAAGTGTAATATATTAGAGAAAAATGTATTAGAGAAAGTTTAATACATTAGAGCAAAATAAAACTTAAGTCTTAATATATACAACTGTATGATTAATTTATTCTTTGGCATTAATCGGAAATTGTCAAGTGCATATTCACATTTGAAACCGACACACTGTTATTTGCCTACAACTTTCCCTTTTGTTTACTAGGGTCCTGCCATATAAACCTTTTTCTTTTGGTCTTTTTGAGGCAGGGTCTTGCTATGCAGTTCAGGCTGGCCTTAGGCTCACTTTGTAGTCCAGGTTGGTCTCGAATTCACAGTGATCCTCCTGCCTCAGCCTCCCAAGTGCTGGGATTACAGGCATGCACCACTACGCCAGGCTGTCCTGTCACACAAACTTACTTTCTAACTCCCAAACTAGACTTGTTCTTACCTAAGAGCAATAGCATCTGAAAAGCTCTTCCTCTATAAGAATGGCCCCATGTTATCATTTAAATCCATCAAAAATTACCAGATATTACCTCCTAAGAAAAGCTCTGTTGGTCACAATGTTACCACACACCCATGTGTCTTATAATTTTATCACTTTAATCTGCTTTATTCTCTTCATAATACTTGCCAAAATTTCAAACTATATTGTTAACTTTATTGTCAGTCTTCTTGCAATAGAATGAAAATTCTCTGAAAGTGGGAACCTTGTTTGGCTGTGTCTGGAAAAGTTTTGGCACACAAATTATTCAATAAACATTTGTTAAATAAAGGAATTAATGTACAAAATGATTTTAAAGACAATGACTCAAGCCATTTTTCTTCAGAATGAAAAGGTTTAATTAAAGTTATTATTTTTTATAACATACCATCAGGCAAAAATTATTAAAAAATTTAAGCTATATAATACCTTATGTAGCAACCAAATCTAAACATTTTCAAACAATTATACAATAACTTATTATAGCACTTGGCCTAGGTATTTTGGGGTATAAATTTCATTTGGCATAAGAATATGAAAAATAACTATTATAAAACTCAATATGGTATAGTTGATTTTTCTTAAGAGGATTTAATATATTTGTTGACTTATAAATTTTACTACTTGGAATTTATCCCTAGGAAAATTTCTTCTTCTTCTTTTTTTTTTTTGCAGTGCCGGGGATTGAACTCACAACTTCACACCTGCCAGACAGGCGCTTAAGACATTGAGCCAAACTCCTGGCCTTGGTTTTTTGAGGCAGGGTTGCACTACGTACCTCAGGCCCGCCTTGCACTCGCGCTGTAGCCCAAGCTGGCCTTGAACTCACAACGCTCCTCCTAACTCAGTCTCCCAAGTGCTGGGATTAAAGGCGTGCGCCACCACGCCTGGCCCTATTTCTTTTATTCTTACAGATTTGGCCATAAGTATGTTCATTTCAGCTAGGCTTATAATAATGAAAAATAGAAACAACCTGTAGTTCTGACAGTATGAATTATTAACATGAATTATGAAATATCTGCAATACAAAACTCACGGAATTACAAAGTGGAAAAGAAAGCTCACAATACAGGTGGAAAAGCTAAGTTACGAATTAAGTTTGAAGGCCGGTTATTCTTCAGTGGTAGAGCACTTGCCCAGGAGAAAGTAGGTACTGCGTTCAATCCTTAATACTGCCCCCCCAACAGTCTGAAATAGAACCTTTGATTTTAATTATTGCATATATAGAAAATACCAATAAATGGATATAGAAATATTACATTTTATATCTGGGTAGGTGTAATTAACGATGGAATTTTTTCTTTTGCTGTATATTCTAGCTTTTACACAGTGTCCATTTATTACCTCTAAAAAACTTTGAAAACATCTTGTTCTTTTTTCCTTTGTTATTTAATTATTTTGTTTTCTTTTGGTACCTGGAACTGAATTCAGGACCTTGTGCTTGCTGGCAGAAGTTTGTGGTGCTGAGCTATATCCCTGGCCCCTTCGTTATTTAATTATTAACTCAAATATTCTAGCTGCTTAAGATAAAATTCACGTATACATCCCTGAAGAGACATTACAGATTGTTTGAAATATTTTACAGTGGAATTACTTGTTTTGGAAAAAACACTTGTGAACAGAAAAACAGTAAAGCACAACTATTAAACTAGTCAATATGCAGTTGAGTCATTGCTTCAGCAGCACATATAATATGTAGTCAATAGTAACTTTTAACTCTTTCCTAAAAAGTAGAATACTGTATAGGATAGAATTTGAACAAATTTACAAGATAATTTGTATAAAATTATTTTGATATAAAAAGTGATGGTAAGTGTCTTAACTGTGATTTTATCTTCTTAGATCAAGAAAAAAATGACACATTATAAAAGAAAAATGTGTCATGGCAATATTAGGAATCAATTCACATAGGAACAGGTCATTTAAATAATCATTGCCATTGTAGATATATCATCATCAGGTCACAATAAAAATAATGTAAATGATAAAATTTTAATTTTATCCCCATTCATTAGTTATCCGGTAAGAATTTCGACTCAATTTCTAAATAAGTATGTATTACGCTAAAAATAAAAGTATGAATAGTATCATGTATATAATATGAACAACCATATGATCCACTGTTGGCTTGGCTATCTATTAATTCAATACTTCTACATGTTAATTTATGTGAATTACCTTAACAAAATCTCTATCAGTCTTCTCTTTCCATTCTTCCCCAAATACAGTAGAAAACGATCCTAAAGCTAAAAGAATAAATAGTATATTTAGTGAAATGCAATTAATTCTTTGGTTCTTAATATTTTATAGTACAAAATATTAAAAACTGTATACCTACATTTTAATACTGAAATTGTGTAAAAAATGGTAGTAACAATAACTATTAGTAAGTTATAATAAATGATGTTTGAATTAAGTATTTTTAAAGTTATAAAACATTAACAACTCTGTTCCTACCACCTAAAGATACACAACTTGGGCTGGGGATTTAACTTAGTATTAACAGCACTGATCTAGCATATGATAGGACCTGAGTTCAATCCCCAGCACTACCAGTCACAACAAACCAAGTGATTTTCCTAAGTTACACAGACAGCAAAAAAACAATGAAGATGACTATAGCAATTACTGTGCCACTGTTTTTCACTAACAGAGAAAAATACGTTTAAAAGGATGGTGTTGCTAATACAATGGTAGACTGCTATCATTTAGATCTTCATATGAATTTCAGGAATCATTGTGTAATTCATATTTCAAGAAACATAGAGGAAAGACATTCTTCATAAACAATGCCCACAAATGAAGTCTCCCAAAATTCTCCAAAGAGAATTATTATAAAAATAAACATAAATACCATTATTTTTTATTTGTTTGTTTGCTTTGCTTTTTCTTTTTTTTGGTCTTTTTTTAGGCAGGGTTTCACTATATGGTTCAGGCTGGCCTTGGACTCACTTTGCAGTCCAGGTTGGCCTTGAACTCCTGGTGATCCTCTTGCCTCAGCCTCCCGAATGCTTGGGATTACAGACTTGTGCCACCACGCCTGGCTAACGTCATTGCTTTTAACTATAGGGTGTCTGAACAAAGCCCTTATACACTCTGGATCTCTAAACTTTCTTCTATTATTGGAATGACAAAAACATTGCTTAAGGAGCACTTGCTAAATTATCAATGTTTTAGATTGTTACTGTGCATGATTATTTAGTTATTTATACAAATAAAAAATCTCTGAAGAATGCAAGATAAACTGGGTAACAAGAATGTCTTGCCTGTACACCAAAACTGCTGAGATTTCCTCCATATTGTACTCACTATTCACATGTAATCTTACTCAATGACCAAATAATAAGATGTCACTAAAATTACTCTGGTTTCCAAAAGCTTCATTTTAAGATTTTAAAGATATGTGAAATTCTCCAACTATTCTGTATTAAATGATAAAAGTTGTACTTGAAAAATCAAAATTAAATAGTGGCAATCAAAGATGAAAGTGACATAGAAATCCAACAAAGTTAGATCTCCAGTGATACAACATAAACTGAGAAGTAACAGTCTCTCACATAACCAAGAATGATTTTGACGGTAAGAGAGTAAACTATTCTTGTTTAAACTTCATTTCAAAACTGTTTTCATACTCAAGAACATGGCAAATGAAAAAGAATCTTAGATAATTCCAAATAGAATTATATTTGAAAGTACAGTAGTTGATCCAAATCAATTTTCGAAAAATGTACTCATTTGTAAATGCCTTGCTATTTAAAGATAAAACTATGAGCCGGTAAAGATTTCAAAATATACTTTTTAAATCTATTCAATTAAAAGTAGAAACTGAGAAATCTAGTGACTGAAAAGTAACTTAACTTTAAAAGTTAATTTCAGGAAAAAAGAACAATTTGATTTATAAAAAATACCACTAGAAAATTCTGTTAAGAAGGCTATGAAACGTGATAAACCCTAATTTGATTATTTAGGAAGCAAATTTTGAAATGCTTTGAGCTAAAATGTTTATTTTTAGTTAAAAGACACACAACAAGAATAGACTTCAAAAACAATTTCTTCCAGTTCCCAAAATTTTGTAAAAACCAATTTTTTCAGCCCAGGAAACCTATGTATCACTCATAGCAAATATAAGAATTTTTACATCAAAAGCTATAATAATACTAGCTTACTACTTAAACATATGTGGTAAAAAAAAAAAAAAACCCTCAAACATTAATTCAGCTGGGTGTGGTGGTGCACGCCTGCGATCCCAGCACTTGGCAGACGAGACTGGAAGATGCCTGGGAGTCAGAGGTCCGCCTGGCAGGCCAGCCTCCACGATACAGTAGACCCTGTCTCAAAAACAAGCCAAAAACTATACCCCCCAAAAAACTACAAATGTTATCTTAAATAATGCATTTCATATAACAAAAGGAAATAAGAACTGCTATTATAGTAATAAAAATTTTCTTCCTTAAAACATTTGAAAAAATCTTTTAACATCTCTATAGAATAATCATTTCATATATTGGGTTTAAAACTTACTGTCGTCAAACACCCCGGCATTTGCAAGTAATAAAGTGATGATTTTAGGGTCTTTTTCAAGTTGCATGACGTGCTTGCTTTCATTTGATAGGAGAGTGCATACATTAATAGCAAAGTCCACTTCATTTGGGAGTCCAGACAACAGTGAAAGCACCAATTTATTATAATCATTTGGCGAATTAAAGTCCATAGATAGCCCATAACTTTGCCGCAGATAATCTAATAAAGAAAACAAAAACACTTAAGGTATTGGAAGGATCAGATATACTTATGGTCGGTATCTTTTGAATGCCCAACAGTTTTTCTTTCTTTTTTTTTTTTAATAAAATACAAGCTAATCAGAAGACTTCAAGATTTTTACATTTACTAAATGTTAAAATTACATTCTAAAAAACCCATCAAAATACAAACGCATACTTACCTTCTTGGATATCAATCCAAATCAGTATTATACTATTTTTTAAATTCACATAACGTACACCTTTACTCTGTCATTTTAAAGGAATGTTCTGATTTATTGAGATATAATTAAAAGTAATAAAACCATTCTTTCTTAGTTTTAGAATTTTGAACTTTGACAAATACATACAGCTTTTGAACCACACCACAATCAAGTTACAGAACATTTCTATCATCTCGAAAAGTATCTTTTATCTTGTGCAGTTACCTCCAATCCCTACCCCTTTGTACCACTGATCCTATATTTTGTTCTACAGCTGTTTTATTTCAAAATGTCAACAGAATTAGACAGTAGATAGTATTTTTGTTTCTGATTTCTTTCATTTAGAAAAATGCCTGAGATTCATATCCAGGTTGATATGTGAACAGTAACCCATTCTTTTAGAAACTGTTATTCATTTTCTTGTTGAAAGGTATTTGTGTTGTTTCTAGCTTTTAGTACCTATAAATAAATGAATAAATAAATACTTACATATAGGATTGTGTCGACCTGCTTTTTCACTTCTGTTGGCTACCTACGTAGGAGTGACATGCCTAGGTCACATGTAAATGCTTTAATTTTTTAAAAGAAAAATACAAAACTGTTTTCCAAACTGGTTACAAAATTTTGCATTTGCATTTCTGTCATCAATGTAGACAATTTCTGTTATTTCTTATCTTCCTAGCAGTTAACACTGCCATCTTTAAATAGTCTAAATACTGCTTATCTAATATTTGTTTACAAATACTCTCCGGGTTAGTTAGTGGATTGTCTTTTCATTTTCGTAAAGTATTGCTTAAGAGAAATTTTAATTTTGATGAAATCTGTCCTGCACATTTTTACTTTTCTCTTTATGTTTTTGTGTTCCAGGAAGTCCTTGTTTAAAGCAAAGTAACATAAGATTTTCTGCAGAAAAATTAATTTAAAATGCCCACTTAAAAAAAAGGTAGGGAAAATGGGCTTACAAAACTCAAAATACTACATGTTATATATAGATATATTTTATGTTTCTAGAAATACTGAATTTCTAGAATAAGTGTATTTGTCTATTCTGCCTTTCACAATTCCTCTATGAAGATAATACAAATATATTTTCAAAAAATACAAGAAATGGAGCCAGGCCAGTTGGCACAAGCCTGTTTCTACGGCACTCTGAGAAGCTGGTGGGGAGGATCAAAGTTGAAGCCCAGCCTGTTACGGCTTGTATCTAGATGTCCCCCCAAAGCCTCAAGCACTAATAGGTGGGGCTTTTCAGCTAGATCTAGGGTGTGTGATCTTGGAATTAAGGGTGTGTGGTACTAAATTAGTCCTCTGATTGTAATTAGCATAGTTCTGGGTGTAGACGATGAAAGCCCCCATCTTAGGTATGGTGGAACCAATCAACAGGTTTATAACTTAGATGAGATAGAAAGTAAGAGAGAGAAAGGCAGGTGGCAGTGGCTATGGCTACTTGCTGCCTTCTCCCTGCCACACCATGGACTGTTTCTCCTCTGCAATGCCCCTCTGCCATGCCACCCTGCCTCAGAGCCAGTCAACTATAGACTGAAACCGCTACAAACCATGAGCTGAAATAAACCTTTCCTCCTTTAACTTTTGGGTGTTCAGTGTTTTCTCAGTAATGAGAAAAGTAGCCAAAACAGAGACCCTAAAAATAAAAACATAAAAAATAAAAGGGCCGGGAATTAACTCAGTAAGAAGGGCACTGGAATCAAAACCCAGCAACGAGGGAAAGATGGGGAGTGGGGTGGGGGGCTGAGGTGGGATCAGAAGGCAGGAAAGAGGGGGAAAGGGAAGGAATGAAAGGAAGAAAAGAAAACTTTAATGATCTACCCAATAATTCTACAGGTATCAATGTATCCACATCAATACCAAGAAAGACAAAGAATGAAGGAACCCAAAGGATTAGGTGTTTATTTATTTGTATCTTTATTTATTTATTTTTTGTCTTTTTGAGACAGAGTTTCACTAATGCAGTTCAGGCTGGCCTTGAGCTCACTTTGTAGCTCAGGATGGTTTCAAACTTGCAATGATCCTCCTGCCTCAGTCTCCCAAGTATTGGGATTACAGGCAATTACAGGCGTGTGCCACCACGCCCAGTTTGGATTAGGAGTTTATGACAAGAAAATATATAAAAACTATGCAATCAAATGACAAAAATACTGATGTCAGTGTTGAATGATCGGAAAGTTCAAAACGAAAGCTGTTCAGATTTTTTTGTCACAGAAAGTCTTTTCAGGATGTTTTTAAAATATGGTAGTGGGAACGGAACTCTGAGTCTTACATAAGTCAGACAAGCACTCATCAGCCCTAAATAATCTTGCCTACTTGCTCTAAATTTACCAGTAGGTAATTCTATTTTTGTATTTATTTAGAACACTCACACACACACTCTGAAAACTATGAAGTTTACTCTATTTTGATTAATGATACTTGAAAAGAATCATCAGTGAAGTTGTTTTTTATATGCTGATAATCACGTTAATTTGTAAAACACCAACATGATACGGTTAGGTTTCTGTCTTAAAAAATGAATAGCACTTCATAATTCATAAATGCAGCTCTTTCCAGTTTGAAGTAGATATTGTATAACCTGATGTTTCAAGGCAATTCTGATTTTTCCTCTTGATTAACACCTAATTCTTGGCTTTATC
Source organism: Dasyprocta punctata (assembly GCA_004363535.1). Classification (NCBI taxonomy): domain Eukaryota; kingdom Metazoa; phylum Chordata; class Mammalia; order Rodentia; family Dasyproctidae; genus Dasyprocta; species Dasyprocta punctata. Next base: position 10,682 of record RJWM01001274.1, read on the forward strand.
AAATACAATATATATCTTACATGCTTGCTCAGATTCTCCTTAAAACCAACTAGATACATTACAGCACATCAAAAAACTTGTTACTAGTTGGGCGTGGTGGCGCATGCCTTTAATCCTAGCACTCAGTGAGGTAGGCGGAGCGTTGTGAGTTCGAGGCCGGCTTGGGCTACAGCGCGAGCGCAAGGCCTACCTGAGCTACATAGTGCGACCCTGCCTCAAAAAAACCAGGACCGGGAGTTTGGCTCAGCAGCTTGAGCGCCTGTCTGGCAGGTGCGAGTCTGTGAGTTCGATCTCCGGTGCAGCAAAAAAAAAAAAATCCTAGCACTCAAGAGGCTGAGGTAGGAAGATCGTTGTGAGTTCGAGACCAGCCTGGGCTACAAAGTGAGCTCAAGGCCAGCCTGAACTGCATAGTGAGACCCTGTCTCAAAAAACAGGCACTTGGGAGGCTGAGGTAGGAGGAACGTTGTGAGTTTGAGGCCGACTTGGGCTACAATTCGAGCACAAGGCCAGCCTGAGCTACATAGAGCGACCCTGCCTCAAAAAACTAGGGTCAGGGGTTTGGCTCAGTGGCTTAAGTGCCTGTCTGGCAGGCACAAGGTTGTGAGTTCAATCCCTGGTGCCACCCGAAAAAAAAAAAAGGGCCGGGGATTTAGCTCAGTGGCCTAAGCACCTGCCTGTCAGGTGCAAGGTTGTGAGTCTGACCCCTGGTACAAAAACAATAACAACAACAAACCTGTTACTTCTTGTAACAAGTTAAAGAAGTCTATAATTTCTTTTTCTTTTTTTTTTTTTTTTGTTGGTTGGTACCGGGGATCAAACTCATAACCTTGCGCCTGCGCACTTCAGCCACTGAGCCAAACTCCCGGCCCTACTTTTTTTTGAAGCAGGGTTGCACTATGTAGTTCAGGTCGGCCTTGATCACGTTGTAGCCCAAGCCAGCCTCGAACTCACAATGCTCCATCTACCTCAACCTCCTGAGTGCTGGGATTAATGGTGTGTGCCACCATGCCCGGCTCATAATTTCTTTAACCGGTGTTGCTCTGTAAATGAATTTCATTATAGACTTCTGAATCTGCATAACTTGTTAGTAGAGTTTCATTATAGACTTCTTGTGATGGATAACTGGTGGTCAACTTGTAATACCAGCTGAACTGAATTAGTGTGGTGCAGAGCATGGATGGCCCACCTGAGAAATGTTGCCAAGATGAAAAGGAGAACTGGAGAAGAGTTTAGTGTCGTTGGGTCTCTGGTGTTGCTGGTTCTCCTGGAGGAGCTTGTCGAGTTTCTTTCCTGATATGAACTTGGTGGTTATCATCACAGGAGCTCAGGACCTTGTTGTCACTGAGAATGGTTGCAATTCACTTTGGGGGAGCTCTGGTCCTTTGAGCATCACTACCTGGCTCCAGAGGGGAAGATGGTGTGCTGTTCAATTTCCAGGAGAAGCTTTTCATGCTGGCTTCCTGATATGAACTTGGCTGTTCTTATTGTGGGTGGAGCTTGGGACTTTGTTGTTGCTGAGAATGGTTATGGTACTTTTCGGGGGAAGACCTGGTTCTTACTTTGAGTGCCTCTTCCTGGCTCCAGTGCTGAACCCTTAACCTACCGGCACAGATCCTTCATCTCGCTGGCACAGACTTTCTGGCTTCCACCACTGACCTTTGGGCCTTCTCAGCACAGATCCATGAAACAGACTTGCATGAGACATTATCTTGGGCTCTAGGTCTTCAGCTGGACTCATGCAGGATGTTGCCATGGGATCCAGGACCTCAACTGGATTTTTTGGGGGGGTCTTTGGTATGTGGACAGATTTCCTTGACTTTTCATGTTTGACTCTTGGGGTGACTATTATAAAATAATACTATAAATACTGTGACCTGTAATTGTTTTCCTTGCAACCCCTGACTACAACACTTCTGAAATACCAAAAATTTCACATCGTCTTTCTTAAAGTAAACCAATTTCAAATAGGAGACTGAGGGAACAGATACAGACAAGCATTTTATTTTAAACCAGACTAAAGAGAACAAAAGGTTAGTTTGGGAAGTACAGTAGCAGACACCAAAATCTATTTAACCTGCAAAAATGAACAGCTCTGTCTATAATATAGGAATCACAGTTATAAAGTTGAAAACAGACTTAAAAGTTATTAGCACAACGTTTCATTCAATGTAGCAATGTCCTCTATAATAATACCACTGAATTAGTGGTCACGATTTTTTTTTAGGAACACAAAACATAAGATCTAACAAGTCACTTTATTTTATTGGTTTAAGTTATTAGCAAGCTTTTCTACATAATGATTCAAAATATTTTAACTTTGATTCTTACAGTAATAACCACTCATTACAAATAAGGCTAGGTTTGTTCTGTTTTTCTTGCTCCTCTTTCATCTCAATTATTCCACAGATTTTAAGAGATTCTGTATGTTCAGCCATTGTTGACTGAGGAAGTCAGTCAACATGAAAGAAACACTAAAAATAGTGTAAAATAAAACAAAAGAACTGATGATATTGACAAAAATGAGACAGTTTAAGGATTACTTGTAAAAGAGTAGCACTACTACCAGTGAATAATAAGGAACATATTTAGAATGTAGCTTTCATAAAGAATATAACCTTGAAAAAAAAGTATTTTTTAGGCCAAATGTTGCTGATTGAAGAAAAAGATGCATACTTATCTCTAGATCTCTTTCTCATCTCATAGATATGATTCCTATAGCCATTAAAAACTAGAACCCTGTCAACTCTATTCAAATCTGCTTATCAGACCCTCAAGTGGATTATGTCCAATTTTAATTGAATTCTTTTTAGCTAAAGATTCTTCTTTAACTTTTACAAGACTGACTCAAGGACCTTCCTTTTCTTATTTTGTCACATTTTATTTTATTGGTTCTTTGAGACAGGATCTCATTATGTACTTGCTGGCCTTGAACTCAGAGCGATCCTCCTGCCTCAGCATCCCAAGTGCTGAGTACTGAGATTACAAGCATGAGCCACCACACCAAGAACTCATTTTAGTGACTATTCAGAATAAATTGCTCAGCTAACAAGTAAAAAATATATAATAAAGAACAAACTTTAATTGAAAATATAGATATTTGTAACTTTAATAAAAGTTCCTGTAACTAAATTATTTTTTGTTTTTTATGGGTACCAAGAATTGAACTCAGGACCTTGTGTTTGCCAGGCAGATGCCATGCCACTGAGCTATAACCCTGGCCCCTAAAATTCTTAAACAATCTGTGATAAAAAGGGCCCTGATACCAATGAGATGTCAATGTTTGAAAGTTGGAACACTACAACATCCTAAGTGTTCTCATGTACACAGGGACATGAGAATTCACTGGATGATACCTACTTTTCAAATTCAAAACTGTGGACCTATGCCTTGTCAACTTCCAGTGGTATTTACCTGACACACTGTGTTGCTGGTAATTGTAGGAAGATGGAATTGCACCAATAGGAAGCTGTGGCTTTGGATTGCCAGGTGGTACTTCATCATCATCCTCCCCAAAATGATGAACTTTCTCGTATTTTTCTAGGTAACTGAAATAGAAAAACAGCACAGAAATTTAAAAATAAATTTATAACTTTTTAAAACTCCTGCAATGTTTTTTTCTAGATACTCCCAAATCTAATAATAATAATAAAACAGTAAAGTGTGACAAATTTATGTTCTTGAAATAGGAACTTTAGTTATCAATAACATTACAATGCAATGGTTCTAAAAGAGCTTTCATATTTTCAAAAGAGCACAACAGTTACTCAACACTGTAACAATGGTAAATAACAAAGAATAACTCTGTAGATGAACAGCAATGTATTTTTTAATTGATTTTTTTAAAAAAGTGATACATTGTTGCTATAAAAAAGAAAGACAGAAAGAAAGAAAATCAGATTTCCTAACCGTGGACTCTTCAGTTTTACCAACTACAGGTTAATGTGTATATTTTAGTGAGTATTTTTATTTAACAATATAGTTTAAGAGATCTAAGAATGTCATATACTGCACTATTTCATTTCTAAAAATAATTATATAGTATTTGATCCTGTTGATATGTACGAATTTACCGAGTTTACTAGGTAAATTCAGGCTATACTGTTCTTTGCTCCCATAAATCATGCTGCAATAAGCTTCATCTGTACACTTAATTAAATATTTTCACAGACAGTAGAAATGGTATGGATGATACAGATGTGGTCAAATTCCCACCTAAAAGTACTATGCCTAATAAATTTTGACCAATTTGTAAAGTAATTCCTGTATCCCCTTCTATATCACTATCACTGATATGATTAATCCTAGTACTAATTAGAATTAAAATTTCAAATTCACAATCTATTGCTACCTACTAATTTACAGTAAGATTACCAAATAAAACTTTAAAAATGAGGACCCAAGTGGTCAAACCATGTCAAACACAACACTGTATTCTATCTCAGTCCTTACTACCTAAATAAGTCAAACTAACTGATACATTTACATTTACCATAAAAAGTTCTATATATGACAATTTTAAATATCAATCCTAGCATTTTGTTTTTATTAAGAGACTTTAATTTTCAAGGTAGAATGGGTGGAAGCTAAACTTTTATAAACATGAAAATTAATGACATCGAAAATCATTACGATTTCTCATTTTCCCCTTTTCATTTTACAAGCAAAATAATCTATATTTCCAAGCATGTAAAGGAATTAAAATGTTCCTTTCCAGTTCTTACAAGTTTTCCATATAAGTTCAATTTGATCAGGAAATTTTTCCTAGCAGGCATCTCGATAGCTCATGAATCCAATACTTTACTTTTGCTGATATAGCATATTAAAGCAGAGATATATGTACAGATATAATCTTCGAGAACTGAAGAAAGTATGCAGCTGCACAAATTTTAATCTGATCCCAGGATAGAATTTACATAAAAGAATGCTTAAAAAGAGGCAGTCTTTTACTAGTATGAACCTGCAATGGACTTAAATGGGTAAATGAAGCCAGTTTGTTCTTTTGTATTATTAATGTAGCTTCCATAAAAAAGAACAGGTACAAATTTAAACAAAAACAAACAGGAAAACAGTTGCTCAAAAATTGTGTGACAGGTTTTCCGCAAATTTTGAAAGAAAATCTAAGTCACAAAATCACCTGGGCAACTGTACTGGTAGAGGCATTCTAGACAGTAGTCTTTTAGAACTGGCATAACTCATTGGAGAATGGTTACAAATAGACTATAAAGATAATCTATGAAAATTTACAAATTTTAAGATAAAATCTTATAACCAAATATATTGATGATGCTGCTTATAAACTAGCTGCTCATAAGTGGACAAAGTGAATTTAAATTTTTTGTATGTTTTTCATTATAATTAGAAGAGAAAACATTACTAGTAAGGGCTGCAAGTAGGAACTTTTCTCTTGTCCCAGAACACCTAAAATGGAATGTAAGCAATATGGAGTAAACTGACAATGCCAAGAATACTATTATAATAAACAGTATATATGATTGCTTACATGAAATTCTTCATAATTCAAATTTTCGTAAGATTGAAAAATTATAACTTCTGGTTCCCTTGTGATGTTCTAACACTATTCCCCCAAACACGTAGTTTGCACAATTCCAACCCATGGAAATCTACAGTTTAGGCTTTTAACAGTTTGTGGAAATTTTATGTCTCTGGCTTGTGTGCTAGTACTTTTTTTCATTGCCATCATTAAATACTACCAATGGAGATGCAAAAGGTTTTGCCACCACTTCTGATCTCATGTCCTCTCACTAAACAACCACAAAACCTTTTTTGGTTCCTGTTTTTCAAAGTTATATTTCTAAAAAGTTTTAACAGACAAAAGAACAAAACTAAAATATGAAGTTACATTTAAAAGTGTAAGTCTCCTGATTTAGTTCTCTAGCATGACCTTGAGTTTGTACATCAACAGATTACTTTTCACTTGTAAAGTCACATACTAGACTGAGCATTTCTATTTACACTTAGTGACAATGACATCACTTTGAGTCAAGTTAATCAAACAAGTATTTATTGAATTTCTATAGTAATACACTATAGTAATATACACTATGGTAATCTGCCCAGCATATCACATATTTAACTTCACATTGATAAAGCATTAGAATCCAGATGAAAGTAACTCTCTTTTCAGGCAAAAAACTTGGTTCTCTTTTTTATCATTAGAAAGAGATCCAGGAGGGATGAGTTACATCTTTTTTTTCAACTTGTCATTAATTTATTTCATGGTAGATTATATGTTGTACTTCCTATACACTATGACAATCTTCTTTTGTGATTAGAGGAAGGCAGCAAATAGAAAGAAGTTGCATATAATATAAAATCAAATGATGCTATTCAACTAAAATGTCAGCTTAAGTGTGAAGGCTGGGGGCATAGATAGTGGTAGAGTTTTGGGCTAGAACATGCCAAGTTCTGGGTTTGATCCCCAGCACCACAACTAACCAGATAACAACAAAAGCATAATCAATACAATGGAGGGAAAAGCTTCTCACTCAAAATAACAAGTAAGGGAGAGGGATTTAGCTCAGTGGTATAAGCGACTGCTTGGCAGGT